>JANHFP010001599.1:4770-15308 GCA_032468135.1 Calamaria suluensis
CAAAATATTACTAAAATCAATTAAAATTTAAAATTCAGTAATTACAATTTTCCCTTAAAAACCCCATATAATTATAAGTTGTTAAATGAAGGGGTTGTAAAGTACAACCCTTACTTACTTCAGACCCGTGAAGGTTGTAAATGTGAGAATTGGTCTTTGGTGGCAAAGTTACTTTTGGTGGCTATTTTAGCTAGTAGATCAGAACAGAGAACAAAACAGAACAGAAGAGACTTTGGAGGTCTTCTAGTCCAACCCTCTGGTCAAGTAGGAAGCCCTATACCATTTCAGACAAATGGTTGTCCAATCTCTTCATTAAAACCTTCAATGTTGTACCCATATGATCAATTGTTCTAATTGTCAGAAAATTTATCCTTAGATCTAGGTTGGTTCTCTGCATTATTAGTTTCCACCCATTGCTTCTTTTCCTGCCTTCAGATGCTTTGGAAAAGAGGTTAAACCCCTCTTCTTTGTGGCAGCTGATTAGATATTAGAATACTATCTAATGTCACCCCAGTCCTTCTTTTCATTAAATTAGACATGCTCAATGCCTGCAACCATTCATCATATATTTTGCCTTCCAGTCCCCTAATCAACTTTACTACTAGTCACTAAAAGGGCTACCTAGTTAACAAACTGATATCCATTCAAAACCAAGATGACTTGGACTGTCATGCTGTTCAAATTGCAACATGTCCCTAAATATTTATTTTCTAAGCAGTTCCAATGAAGCCATGTGTTCAAAATAAGATTGTAATAATGACATCTGAAATCCGACCTTCCTTCATTACAGTCAAGTTCAACTGATTCCACTATCAAAAATAAAGGCACTATAAGGTAATTGCTGGGTAGAATGACGCAAAAAGTTTCCAGGACAACAAGAACTGGAGTGTCTGCCTTGTACTTCCTCATCTGTTTGCTCTCAGACCAGGAGCCTGACAGTGCAGTCACTACATCCTGTTTCTCTTAAAAGATACAGAAATATAGAGGCTGCAATGATTAACTCTTAACAAACCTTTGCATAGTTTTGAAAGCATCCTTCATACCAATATTTTGATTTCTATGTTTCATTAACATGATCATTGAATATTAATTGAATATAATTGAATTAGTACATGCATATATTTCAAGTATATTTGAACTCATCTAAACATGCATTTGGAAAAATGTATCCTAATGCAGAGAATATGAAAAAGAAATGTGCTTGTCTCACTGAATTAGTATGAATCGATATTATTCTAATATTACAATATCACAACTTGTTTTACAGAAAAAAATGTATAAAACAGTGACTGAGGGTTTAAAGCATTAACATGAAGCCAGAAATGATAAAACACTATGAGCTGTCTCATATGAACATAGTGTCTCTCCAATCCCTCTTTCTCCTTTCCCAGGCCAAGGCTTCCATTTGCCCCTCCCATTTACTTCAAATCTATACTCGCATTCATGCCAGGGTCCTAACAGTAGCCCAATATCCCTTCCTCAGACTGCACCTGCCTTAGGCACTTGATGGAAGGAAAATCAGACCATTATATCTTTAACCTATTCTATGGCCCCTCCCCCACTGCTTCTTGATAAGGAAACCAGATGTAATCAGCTAGAAAGTCAGGGAGATTGACCCAGAATCCAAGGGAGAGAGCCAGTGGGGCATAGTCAGCTTCAGTTTGGAACATGGTCCCACAAGACTCCATGGGACAGCAGCAATCTCCTCATGGTAATCACACTATCCAATCCAAATTTAGGCTATTCCTGGGCCGCTGCGAAGGAAAAATACAAACAAGCAGTCTTGGTTTGATATTTCTTTACTTCTCATGCAAGTTCTTCCAGAAGCAAGCCAAAATAAGGACATTCAAAGCCAGCGCTGAAGTCTGAACAGGTGGAGGATTGAAATAGCCGTCTTATAATGCCGTTCACCAATCGGGAGATAGCTCCTCCTCCATCGGCCGCCGATTGGGCTACAGGGATGTCAATAACAACAAAGCAGCAACAGAAACCAGGATTACCTAACAAATGCTACCTAAACCATCACCACACCCGTGACTACCCGACCGCTTAACAAACAGCTGCACCAAACCGACATGACTCAGCTGTCGAGGATGTTGACCTTGACACCAAAATTGTCAACACCAATCCACATCCTTTTAGGTCTTCTTCAGAGCACCTTCCAAAGTATCTCAATCATAGGTAAAAGCATTCCAGGGAACCAAAGCATGGGTCTAAATTACTTGACATGCCAATTACTTAGCTAGAATCCATTTATTATCTTTGTAAAAGTTAAAATATGATAAGGCAAGACAACATAATTTTCCCTTTTGGTAAAAATCCTGCGGGATCCATAGCTATAAAGTCCTTTGGATATTATATTCTAATGTTTATGCATGCTCAAGTAAACACAGAACCTTCCTCATAACTGAACATTGCAGTGAATGAGAAGCATGTGCTCCCACTTATGAGAAGGCTTCTATGCATGCTTACTAAATATGCTTGCTATTCTCTTGCAAACCTTTGATTCTATGTGCAAAACCCAGAATAAGCAGCAGCTGTATGGCCAGAAATGCCCAATTTCCTCCTCCAAATAAGGATAGAAGCTTCTTTTTGATCCTTGTTTATTTATATTGGCTTAAATTGGGAAAAAAACAGCAGCAGAAACTTATGAGGGTAAAGTATGTTGCAAAGGAGATTAAAATGTGTATTCATGTCTACGGAGATTCTCAGTCATTCAGGTCATAGTTGTCTCAAAGGTGCTTTTTTTCAAGAGGCAACTGGACTTTCTTGTTTTTCTTATCTTCAAATGATTTGGAGTCATTTGCACTACTCAGGTGACCCTGAGGACACAGATAAACCTCCAAATGGCCTCAATGACACTAAAGGTAAAGGTTCCCCTTGCACTTATGTGTAAGTCGTTTCTGACTCTAGGGGGCGGTGCTCATCTCTGTTTCAAAGCCGAAGAGCCAGCGCTGTCCAAAGTCATCTCCGTGGTCATGTGGCATTTTATTTTGACAAATTAATTTGTTATAACATAGGGAGAAAGAGCAAATAAATCACAGTTCAAAGTCCATGGAATCAGGCTTAACATACTTGCTTCCTTAAATAATGTGAAATAAAATATGAAATAACTATTGCAGTACAACAGCACATACAAAGTTACAAAAAGTACTCAACATAATAGCCATTTTTAAAAAAAGTAATGTAGCATATCAAATTTCTCCCCCCTTCCTGTCCCAGAAGGCTTCAACTGATTAAATCAGTGCTTCCCAAACATTTTCCTTCAATAACCAAAACTGCTTATCAGAAAATAGGTAAAACACAGGTAAAACACTTTGAAGTCACTTTAAATGTCCCTACTAGAATTGAGTAATGGACATGCTATCATTATTAAAAGAAGAAAAAAACCTTTACCTAATTTTGAGTAATTTAGCCAGGTTTGGGAAGCACTGATTTAAATATGCCAGTTCACTTCTACAGTGTTGCAATGCATTTTTTTTCTTCTGTAAATAATACTATTGTATAAAATAGGATTATTTACATAAAATGTTTGTATATATTTACACAAAAGGTTTGTGTAAACAATATCAATTTTTACAGCTCGCACATTTACACTTTTTCCCCTAATCTGTAAAAAAAATAATGCAGCCATGCTGTTCAAGAACTCAATCTTTGGAATGAAGTATGTCATAATAGCTTCTGCCTTTTAAAATACCCACAACACTGTAAAATAGAAAAAGCTAACCTGAGATTCATAGCTACATTCCTTACTTTCTGGATAATTAGTTAAGGAAAGAAACTGATCCTAAGAGATGTGTTTTTGTGGTACAATCTGGCAGTGAGTTGCAGGTGGGAGGCGGTCTTTCGCAAAGAGCTAAAAGACAAATCAGCTTTGAGTCTTTGGTGTGCAGAAAAAGGCCCAGGAGGGATCCTCCCTAAACCTTCACAGAATAAAACTAATAGTTATGCAAATGTGCTTTAATCTGGCAAAATTCCTGTCTATAGGTAAAGAGCAACAAGGAAACTACTGTAAGCAATTCATTGTGCCTTGGCTCCTTACTCCTGACAGCTTTGTAGCAATTATCTTCCTGGAATGTTCACATGGAATGTTAGTCTGCTCCAAAGAAGATGTTACCAAGTTCAGATGAATAAATCAGGTTTTTAATAGAATCCCAGTTGTATGATTCTTACTTGAACAGTATTTTTAAAATTGTGTGATGTTAGAAAATGAACTGCACTGGAGAAACATGTGAACAAATTTTATTTAAAATCTTCAAATCCTTCCCATGCATGTTTTTTCCCCAAAGTTTACCCCAGTTCCAAAAAATAAGAAATGAACTATTTCATTTTTTCAGGCATCATGAGTCTACCCAAAACTATTCTTAATATGCTGCCTCATATATGCAGTCTCATGCAAATGCAAATACTTTCACTGAGAACAGTGTCTCAAAATGTCCTATTTGTTTCACTTATGGTTGCACATAGCACACCTTTTTCCAGCTTGGATTATTTGATGTGTTTTAATGATGTATCATTGTCTAATTTTCAAGAAATAAATTTCAAGTTACAAAGATGTGCTAAATAATGACCTAATCTACTTTTTCTGTATTTACTTAAAACATTCCTGAATTAAAGAATATCAATTGTTTTGTATTTTTCTAAAATATAACTTAAATGTTTTCATATAAAATTCAAATTGTTTTCATAATTTCTTATACTATATTAATCAAAAACCCAATATTTTAAGAAACAAAATGTTTGGAAATGTTAGTACCACATTAAATATTAACCTTAGTATTTATAACATTAAATAATAAATTAATCTTAATTTTAAATAGTAAATTAATCTAAGTTAATACCGTACTAATCTGTAATGGTGGTTTCTACAGTATATAAGGAAAGGATTTTTTTAAAAAAAGGTTGCCAATGGATACATTATGAGTTATGGATTTATTTGCCAATATTCATGTTAATATTTTAAAACAAAATATTAAAACATTAATATTAATTAAAATTCACTAGGGCAATTATCTAATCTTAAGTGATTATGCTCAAGGGTATCTATTGTTTGCAGTCACTGCATACTTATAAGCTTATATAATTAAGACAATTAGTAGTAAACTACTTTACAAATGGCTACTAGAAAACATATTGTTCCTTAGAAGGATTAGTTGCAACAGTATTTTGTACCTTGTAAGTATTTTCCTTCCATCTTATATAAATACAAAGCTAATTCTTTCAGTTGCAATACATTTACCTAAAAATCTACTATGTAATATACAACTTCATATTTAAAAGTTCAGGGAAGAAGATACTTGAGAATGAACAGTCAAATCATATGTACAGAATAAACTCAACTTTCCTTAGAACGTACACATCTGTAAACATGCACAGAATTGCAATCTTATTGTACAAATTAATTTTTAAAAACATGATGGTACATCATAAACCCAAACCATCTAAAACTGCAGGGAAACTTCCTTTATTTACTAATAGATTTTATACCATTGAGTTTTTCAAATTCTGGAATCTTTCATAATCTAGTCATAATCTAACTAGGCTTTTCTAGCAACTGACAACATTCCTTTCAGATGGTTTTAATGAAATATTATAATTTTAATATTTTCAGTGTAAGGTAATATATCTACCTCATAATGAATAATTTAAGATGTGAATCAATCAAGAGAAATTCTTACTCGCATATAATCTCTTTAAATTCAATTACTGCTAACAAAATAGGTTGAGTCCAATTTGAAAGCAATACTATTGATGATATTTTTTATGTTTTCTAGTTTTTCCACAGTTGGTACACCTTTCTTCACTGCTCTGTCATTAGGTTTTTATCTTTCTCGCCATTTCCAATAACATGAAACTTTTATCTGTCTCCTGTTTGTCAAAACAAAATTGAATGTATTTGTCACACTGCTGAATAGTTGTGAATAGTTCCAAAAACATATTACAGAACAAACTTTACAGGACTTTTCTCAGCCCATTTTGGAATGATAAAATATTGAATTATTTTCAAAGCATTCAACAACTCAGTGCTAACCTAGTTTGTATTCTTGTATCTGTAGCCCACATTTTGAAAATGTATGCTAAATTGGCCCTGAGCAATAAACGCCATCAGATAGTGCATGGTTACAAAGTCCTTTAAAAGTTTAGTTTGGCTTGGAGAATACAGTTGCTTTTGCAAATTATCAACTAAAGTAACTAACATGAAGTAATTCTGTACGCATCCTCACAATATCAGTGTACAGTACACAGATTGTATCTTTGTAAAAGGCTTAAGGTACCTATTCCCGGATGATATAGGTTTTGAGTCAAGTGAGTTACATTCAGTTTTGGTGAGTGCATAGTCTTGACCAAATTATACATGCATAATTTCCATTAAGCACTGGCTGGAAAAGGAGCACCGCACCGCCTAAAAGGAAAAGAGTTCTGCACTAGAGTTGCTGCAAGGATGCTCAGACAGAAAACATCCCGCCCCCTACGCTGCGCAGCGCCTAAAGTCTTTTCTTGGCCGAGGCAGGCTTACCTGTTCTTTGGAAATGCAAGGCAACGAAGGTCTCCTGCTGCCATAGTAAGAGGCAGAAGTCTCTCCCAAGGACACGCAACTGGATCTCCTCTTGGGTCGAGTGACAGGAAGTTTGTGCTCCGCGCTGGCCGGCAACTTCGGATGCGGCCCCTGGAGGTGCTGCTGCTGCTGCTGCTGCTGCAAACCCCGAGCCGAAGGCGAGCGGGAAGAGAAAACGCCGCGCTCTCCTGCCAGCAGCGCCCACAAGCATCCCGCCGTCCCGGCGAAGCAGGACAGCAGCGGTCTCAGAGGAAGAGGCAGGCACCCCAGGCTGGTGAGGGAGACCAGCCACACGAGGTTGGAGAACGCCAAAACCAGGAGGCTGCTGCGGAGCTTGAGGCGGCGCTGCAAAAGGGTCAGTCCGGCCACGGTGCTAAGCGCGCCTAGCAGCCGCCCGGCCAGCATCTGCCATTCGTCTGGCGGAGGGTGAGGAGCGCCTTCCTCGGCTTCGGCGTGGCGGGACAGCAGGAGACACTGCAGCGTCACCAAATCCCCCGCGTAGCAACAAACCGGCAGCGCCAGAAGCCAGCGAGGCCCGCCGGGCTCATCCCGGGCCAGGTAGCAGGTGAGGAAGAAGAAGGCGCAGGCGAGGCTGAAGAGGGGGCTCAGGCACCGGCAAAGCTCCAGCGGCACCAACAGCCCGGTTGCTTCGGGACTGCTGGCAGCTGCGCCCGCTTTCCTCGGGCTGTCTCCCCAGAGGAAGGCGCACGGCAGGAGCGCCAAGGTAGCCGCCGCAGCACCCAGCGTCCAGACCAGAGCCCGGCGAGGGCTGGCTGGGAGGAGCGCCCGAAGGTCCAGCAAGAGGCTGCTCCGGGCCACAGGAGCCGCGCATCTCTTCGCGAAGTAGCCGTTCCGCTGGTTGGGCTCCGCAGAGCCGCGCTGGCTTAGAAGTTTGTTGCGCAAAGAAGCGGAGGCGGAGGCTTCTTTCTCGTCCCTCATGGTGACTTGAGCGAGAAAAGCTGGAAGGAGGAGAAGGGGCGGAGGAGAAGGAGAAGAAGCCGGGCTCGGTTAGTTTCTCCTACCTCCCGACCCTGCCTTCTTCATCTTCGCCCAAGAGAGGAGGGGAAAGCCGGGGAAAAAGCAGCAATAAGGAGCCTTCCTCCTGAAGCGCAAACGGCGGCGGGATCGCAGAGTCCAGACTCGGAGCATGGTGGGTAAAAGACAGGGAGGGAGGGGAAAAAACCTAAGATAGAAAAAGGTAAAAAAAAAAAAAACAACCACCAAAGTATCCCTTTTTAACCCACCCACCCCGTCTCTCTCTCTCTCTCCTCTCCCTCTCGCTCTCTCTCTCTCTGAGAGAACGCGCTGCAGCCTCCCAGAGTTCCAGGGCAGCAAGGTCCGCACGCGCTCTTGCAAGACACGCCCTCCTGTGACGGCACAAACGCTGGAGCTGGCTGGTTTTCTCTCGCTCTCTGCCCGCCAACCGCCCTGCAGGGTGCACGTCATAAAGTAGGAAAGGGTGGCCAAGTTAGCCAATCGGAGGAGGAGAACGTGGGTGTGGGTCCCACCCAATAGAAAGGGGAGGAGCGAATCCGTAGGGCTGATGAGAAACACGGTACTGTAAATTCTAACGAGTTTTGCGGAAGTTTAAGCCTTGTGAGGGCAGGAATTCAGTCGTTAAGGCGCGGGTTGGCCCTTTGTACGGTCTCGCGAAGCGTCAGCTTGGCTTTTTTAAAGTTGGATGTCGCTTCCGATTCCCACCCTTGATTTTTGAGAATTTACACGAATTCTCTCTCTCTCCACCGCTTTCCAAGTTGAGCAGAGCTAATAGGCTCATTGTTGTCTTGATGTTGAAGTGACAGATCAAACGATCGGTAATATAGGTAGTCAACTCAACTTACCCTCACAATTGAGGCCAAAACGTATGTTGGCAGGTGAGAAATTTGTTGGGTGAGTCTCGCTCCATTTTATGACTTTTCTTGCTACGTTTGTTAAGCGAATCAAAGTCCTTGTTAAATTAGTAACGTGGTTAAGTGAAGCTGGTTTCCCTATTGATTTTGCTTGTCAGAAAATTGCAAAAAGGTGATCACATGACACTGCAACTGACTGTCATGAATGTGAATCAGTTGACAAGCATCCAAATGTAAATCATGTGACCATGGGGGATGCTGCAACAGTCATAAGTATGAAAAATTGGCATAGGTCACTTTTTTCAGTGCTGTTGTAACTTTGAACAGTCTCCTAAGTGAACTGTTGTAAGTCAAGGACTACCTGTACTAAATGGAATTAAACAACATATGTTTGCCTAGTCACTTTGATCCTGTAAGATTGGCACGGTCCGGATTTCTTAGATTAAACAATGTTATCTATTGGGAGCCTGGAAGTGTGTCTTCTTTGTGGCAGTGTCTGCCCTCTTGAATAAACTCCACCACTCATATCCATTCTGCTGCTTGGAAGGCTTTTCACAAGGAGAAAATTATATCCCTCACTTTGTGTCACTTTCCATTTTTTATCTTTATTATTTATTGATTTATTGTAATTTCTTTCATTGTTGTGAGCCACCCGTTGAGAACTGGTTGGCATACAAATGTAATAAATTATTAAGATAACCAGTGATGATCCCTTGGCTCATTATTTCAGAAATAACTCATCAGATTCCTAGATACTTTCAACAATGGTAGAACTTCTAATGCACTGGTAAAATTCTTAAAAGTTCAGAGAGCTATTCATAGATGTTTTTCTGCCTTAAAAAATAGCCCATTTTGAACTGTTCAGTACAGTCAAACATCAGTAATTGACTACAGACCATATTTTATGACATTTTGCATTATGTCATGTTTTCTAAAAAATTTCAGTTTCAGTTCCATGGGATTCTTGGGGTTTGGGATTTTGAACACATTTTGTAAATTAGCCCATTTGAAGCATGTTGGTTGAAAAGGTTTTGCTCTATGATGCACTGTTTTGTCCAGTTAAAGTAACAGATATGACAGCTTTTAATAGTATGCTAGGCAACCTATGACCCATTATGATTTCCTTTCAGATATATTTCCTCACCAGATTTCTCAAAGTCTTGAACAATGAAAGAACTTTTAATGTACTGCCTTCGCTGGAAAAGTTGGAATACATCCAGAAATATATTCTGTATCTTTCCTTGAAAACAATCCATTGTTGAACTCTATAGCATAGTCAAACAGCAGGATAGGAAACATTTTATGACATTGTGTATTATATAATGTTTTATGATATTTTTAATGTCATAAAATGTTTTATACAATTTACCAAATTTCAATTCCACAAAAATCATAGGTCTCATAGGTTGGATGCATTCTGTAAGTTAGCCCATTTTAGGAACTTTGGTTTAAAAATTATTGTCCTATAATGCATTGTTCACCCAGTTAATATGGAAATCAGAATTTTAGTAATATAGATATAATATAGCTGTCTTGAAAGTTAACCATCTTGAACCACATAGTACAGTCAAACTTCAGGAGATGACCACAGAAAATGTTTTATGGCATTTTGTGTGATGTCACAAAAATCATATTTTAATGTCATAAAATGTTTGATCAGATTTCCAAATTCCAAGTTAATTCAAACCTTGGTTGAAAAGGTTTTGCCCTGTGGTGCACTGTTTCACCCAGTTAAAGGTTATAGACACAAGAGTTTTACCAGTATATAATTATTAAAACAGATAAAATTAGTTATATTAATATTAATAAACCATCACAGCTGACATCAGCCACAACATAGAAAAACTCAAACAAGTAAGGCCAATATCAGAAAAAGGGAGACCTAGTCCCCAGAATCACCAAGAGTTGGACATGACTGAATGGACAATATCAATATTAATAAAATTGTAAAATTAATAAAATAGTTCTGACTTTATTACATTTGAACCAACAGTCCCTACATTTTCACTGCAGTCACAGCTGTGATGGTTTATTAATATTAATATTAATAAACCACAGAGAATAGGCCCTCCGCACTGTTTAGGGTCACCCGGTCTCTCTTGGATGGGAGACCAGATGGTGACGCCTTACAG
>JANHFP010001599.1:32594-46046 GCA_032468135.1 Calamaria suluensis
CAGAATAGCTGGCTGGAGAATTCTGGGAGTTGAAGTCCACAAGTCTTAAAGCTGCCAAGTCTGAAGGCCTCTGGTCTACTCAGCTTTTGCTTTTTCTCCTCCTCCATCCCTGTGCCTTCCCTGTGCAATTACCTAAAGTAGACCCTACTATACAGCTTGCCATTGCCTCTTTTTTAGGGCTGTGTCCAAAGTCTGGTGACTAAAGCAGGACTATAATTCAGCCTCCTGCTTTGTAGCCTGGTGCCCTTCACCACCACATCAAAAGACTCTGTATAGGAGCTCAGATTAAGAGCATCCCCAGGGTTGATGGATGTCTGTGTGTGCGTCTGTCAAGCCTTTCGTTGAACACCACTAATGAGGGCATTTGCTAAGTTAACTAAAAGGAAATCCTCCAAACTGATCTAGCCAGTTGTAATTGTTATCAACTTTTAACTGCCTTTAGAAGTCATAAATAGTGGTTCTGCCTTTTCCAGTCAGCTAGCAGGGATGTACGTTACTTTGAGCTGGTCCCAGAAAGCTTAGGCAGGCTCAGATGTGCTTAGTACTTGGGTGGGAAATCTTCGGGAAAGCCCAAAGGTCCATTAGCATATATTGGGATATTGGGGAAATAAAAAATACCCTGGAAGAATGCAATAGCAAATGTCTCCCATATTGTTCACAAAGGAAGCTATGCAGATATGTCCATTTAGTCTTTGGGAATAGACGCTGATTTGAAAAAAACCTACTGTTTGTATGAAAGTTTATTGTTTATAGGCTTATAAAGTAGGTACAAACCACAATGATAAAAAATGACAAAACATGGGTCATGCCACAAACCCAGCTTGAATCTTAAATGTTTGATGCAAACGTATTATACTTAAGTCAAATTTGTATTATGCCATTTTTAGACGGGCTGGTCAAAACCTATCTGCAGCCTTGTTACAAAATTATAGGAAAGCCATTATCATATTTTATTGGCCCCTTTAATTTAAAAAAATTCTAGTAATCCTCAAGTCTTATGTATTTCTTATGTGTTTCATGGAATTCTCACAGTAGTCAGTTTTATATTGAGCCATTCAGAACAACCCAGCATAATATTCTTGGTCATTTATCATATATTTCAATTCTATGTGTGTGTCTCTTCTCTTCTCTTCTCTCTCTCTGTCTCTTCTTTGTATAAACATGTGAAACATTTATAATCCATCTGTTTTATTTAGTTGTCAGCATAGCTTCTCCAGTAAAGCCCTTCATATTTAATGGCCTAAATATTTAAGCCCTTCAATCTGGAAATTTTAATAACAAAAATTTGCTTTACTTTCTAAAGCTTAGGAGACATCATATTTTACAAACAATTGTAAACCATCTGGCATTACAGATGTACCAGTATTTACATTATTTTTCTTGAATATTCACAAGAATTATAGTATTCATTGGAACTTCTCACTGTCTGAACTTTCATTCATTTTTCTGTTTATCTTTGATTAATACTACTGCTCCAAATAATATTGAGAACTATTTGTTCTTCATTTGTTTATAAAATCATTTATCCCCATGTTGTCTTGCCACTATAGCTGTGTTACTTCTATGTCTGCATTTTCATAGGATGAGTTTGGGTGGCACTGAAATGGTTTGGCTAAACCGTTAAGAGGACAGTCGCTTGTTTGTGAGTTGAGGATTCTGCCAAGATGCTTGTACAAGCAACAGATTCTTGGATTTATTTTTGAGATAATGACAATATTTGAGGCTAGGAGAAAAAGATAATTGGGTCAAACAATTTAAGAACAACTGAAATAGTTCTTAAAACTGCACGCAGGGGGTTGTAGAAATAATTTTGGTAGTCCTGTGTGTTTGATTCTAAGTTAGATTTTGGAAAAAGAAACAATTTGTACCTTAGGTACTTAGGTGTATAACTTGAGATTATGTCTAGTTATTTTAGTGAAACATGGTCAATTTTATTTTTATACTGTCTGTGGTCTTAACCAAAGAAGATTTATTGACTATTTTAAAATGTAGAATGTCTCTGAGATTAATTATTCATAATGTTTTTCCCCTAATGTTCTTCTGTTTTTGAAAATTGTTAAATAGTTCTGTGTTGTGTGCTTTGGTAAATTAGAGATTTCAAACTTTAATTGGATGAATTTGTTGTTGTTTTCTATTGAGTTGCATGCAGAACCATAATGAATAATTAGCTGTGTTAATTTATTTTCTAGAATTTCTGAGACCTGTTTAGAAGAACTTACATTGGAAAAGCCTTTTACAAAAAATCACAATGACGGCTGCAGAGAATGTGTGTTACACGTTAATTATAGTGCCAATGGACTCAGAGCCACCATCTGAAATAAGTTTGAAGACCGATTTGGGTAAGTACCATTTCCTAGGCTATTGTTTATAGCTTTAGGTATATTTAAATCAGAAATTTAAAGAGCATATTTTGCAATTAAGTGATCAAAATTTACAATGCTTTTAAATATTACAAAGTTGCAATGATACTGAAAACAGTTTAAAACATATAGTGATAGCCAAAGTGATTAATAAACTAGGAGCAATGAAAGGAAAAGTTCTTTTAGAAACACAAGTTCTTTGAATAATTAGAATGAAATAGAGAGACAGCAAACCTCAGAACCTAAGTTTACATAAAAATAAATTATGAAATGGGCTGCTTTGAGCATTTTGAAAATACCTTGAGCGTGAAACCGAGCTCTGGGCACACTGAAAATGGCTCTCAAAGGCAATCATCATTCAAAGCACTTGCTTCGCATCTGAAACTAGATTTTTTTATGAAGTTTCATACTCAAAACAATTTGAAGTGAAGTATTTTTCACACTGTTAAGTATTGCTTTTCTGCAGTGCGAAGGTCTTGTTCTTTACAATAGATAATTTCTCATTTAGATACTTATCAAGCTCTTTGTTCCATGATTACTCTATTTGTATTCTAAATAGAATTCCCTTCAGTCACTGGATGTATGAACTAAGTAGAAATTATCTGCAGTGTTTTTCTAATTTGGAACATTACATATGCTACTTGGAAAATTCTGGGACTTGAAGTGCCAAGTGAATCTTTAAAGTTGCAAAGTTTGAAAAATACTGAATTATATCTTCATCAAAGTATAAGAGCTGTTGATAACAGTTATATCCCAAAAAAGCTGTGTAAAAATAAGCAAACAAGTAGGTTGCAACACAAAATAACACACATTGTATCTGTCATTGTTAACCTACATTATTAAGATACGTTGTGCTTATTTTATTTTATTTCATTTAACAGAAAAAGGAGATGTAAAATTGAAGACTGAGGCCTTGAAAAAAGTAATAATAATGATCTTGAATGGTGAAAAGTTACCAGGACTTCTGATGACTATTATTCGATTTGTGCTGCCACTTCAAGACCACACCATAAAGAAACTGCTTTTAGTATTTTGGGAGATTGTTCCCAAAACTACTCCAGATGGTAGATTGCTACAAGAAATGATCCTTGTTTGTGATGCCTACAGAAAGGTAAATATTTTAATTAGTTTTAATATTAATTTTCTCTTTCCCAGTGAGCAACTATAAGGATTGCCATATATTCTTAAATATGCTTAATCTTAAAATTGCATGATTTGTGATATCTGTTTCAAAATTCATTTAGGATGTCATCTTGCTAAAAACAGCCAGGTATCACTTTGTGCCAGTTTTTTAATTCTCTCAAAAATAGATTCTTTTTTATTGAAACACTGAATTAAATATATTAGGTTAGGTGTTTAATATAGTTTTAAAAAACAACAATGTATGTTAAAATGTATGAAGCAAAACAATATGAATAGAGCCATGTATAGATCTAAATGGAATCAAAGCAAAGAAGTAATCGGTTAGCTGACACCAGTAGATATACCTTATTTTTTGGACTATAAGATGCACTCCCCCCCCAAAAAAAAAAGTAAGTGGAAATGTCTATGTGTTATAGAGCGAATGTGGCCAAAGCCCCATCTACCTAGCAGCCCCCATCCTTCAGCCTCTATCTCCCAGCAATTTGACTTCTTGCCACCAATAGCCTGGTCAGCTTAAGCACAGCCTGATTTAGTACAAGCAGCTGATTGGTGGTTGAATCAGCCTCCCAGAATATCAATGATCAGCTGTTCCAGACTGTGGGGATCACCATTGCTGCCTCAATGCACCTCATTTTCAGCCTCTGCATCCGTACACCCCATTTTTGCCCTCCACACATCCCATTTTTAGTCTGTTCCAGGCAACAGGGATTGCCACCACTGCGTATTGCCACTGAAAGGCAGTGGTAATTGGCGGTCTCCATTGCCTGGAACGGGCCAAAAACGGGGCATGTGAAGGATAAAAATGGGGCGCATGGAGGCCAAAAACGGTGTGTATAAAGGTAGTGATAAACGGTGACTGGCGGCAATCCATGTAGCCTCGAACAGCTGATCATTGGTATTCAGGGAGGCCGATCCAACTGCTAATCAGTTGCTCATGCTAAACAGGCTGTGTTGAAGCTGACCAGGCTGTTTGCTGCAAGGAGGCAAATTGCTGGGAGGCAGAGGCAGATTTTTTTTCTTGTTTTCCTCTCCAAAAACTAGGTGTGTCTTATAGTGTGGAGCATCTTATAGTCCAAAAAGTATGGTAAATCCTATAATATGTTATATTAATTTTGTTGTCTTAGGATCTTCAACATCCAAATGAATTTATCAGAGGCTCCACTCTCCGTTTTCTTTGCAAACTTAAAGAACCAGAACTTCTAGAGCCATTGATGCCAGCTATCCGGGCATGTCTGGAACATCGTCATAGTTATGTGCGCAGAAATGCAGTTCTTGCAATTTATACTATTTACAGGTAAAGTCTATCTATTTACTAATACCACAAAGCCTGCATATAAAAAATGTTAAACTAAATAGTAAGCTTTTATTTATTTTTCTTGAAATTGATTCTGTTAGCTTAATTCTGGGGGTCATTTATTTGTTTTCATATTTCTCAAGAAAGATTAAACCCGAGTACTTACTCATGTGTTTGTGTTTTTTTAAATACATGTGTATATGTATATATATACACACTTAACATTAGCACACATGTGTTTGAGATTATAAATTGCAAATATAAAAATAAAAGGGTATCATTTGCTGAAATGCGTAGGCTTAATGAAAATACTAACTTTTAAGAATTTATAGTCATACTTTAAAGTAGTTTGATGTTATCTTTAAAAAAAAGATATAGTAGTTTCTTTATATATATGGTTGTATTGTTCTACACAACTGGATAGATCATACATTATAGATGATAATGTATAATGAATAAATTGTATATCAGCAGTATATGCCTATTAGCCTAGAAACTGATATAAGCCTTTGATATGAGAACAATTATATGTGATTTTTTTTCTTTTATGGAAATACAGCTATACTAGTTTGGGAAAATTTGTTGAAATACAAATTATATACCTTGAAAGAAGAATTGTTATTTAACTCCCCATCCACCCAATTGGTTGTGGTTTCTATATGTTGTATTATCCAATCTCTTTGCTTCTAAATATTATCAATGTTTTCTTTCCCAAAAGAAACTTTGAACATCTTATACCTGATGCCCCTGAGCTGATCCATGATTTTCTAGTGAATGAGAAAGATGCAAGTTGCAAAAGAAATGCCTTCATGATGCTAATTCATGCTGATCAGGTAATTTTGATTTTTATTTAATAGTTGTTGTTAACCTGGTGCTAACACTTAGTTTTATTTCTTCTCTGATATATGTCAAGTCATGCTTGCCTAAGTTTCATTATGCACATCCATCATCTAAAGATATGGGAATCCCTGAACTCTAATCCTTCCAGAACCTGAAAAGAAATTCCAGAAAATTCCAGCTCTCTGATTCGTGTTTGCTAATTCTCCATCCAATCCCCTCCTCCCAAATTTACTTTTCATCACTGTTTTATTTTTTGTGGATTTGGAAGACACTATATAAATAGTAATTCTAATAAAGTAATTATGAGTAATTCTATAAAGTAATTATTCCTCATAGATAGAATATCAAATATAATTATGTCTAAGGAATATTGTGGAGTTAAAATTCAAATCAGTATAGCAAAATTCATACTTGTGTTGTTTTTTAAAGGACCGAGCTTTAGATTACTTGAGTACCTGCATTGACCAAGTCCAGACATTTGGTGATATTCTCCAGCTGGTTATTGTGGAGCTAATCTATAAGGTGCAGTAAAACAAATTAATCTTTAACAATGAAAACAATTACCTTTGAACAAGTTACTGAAATAAGATTCAGTCATGAGTTCAGTTAGTAATTTGAAGTTTGAAAAGTGAGAAGAAATTGTGACAGGATTTCATAAACCATAGTATACACTGTTAATCTGGAAAGAGAGTTAAATCCAAGCAGTAGAAGACAATTCTGTTTCTACCATCTATGACTGTGGTTAGCTCTTCCATTAATCTTTTTTTGTGTCTATACATTGTGCTTGAGGGTTTTTTCCAGTTCTTAAGATTCACAGTTGGGGGTTGGGTTGCCAAAAGAATAGGAAGCTGTGAAGTAAAGTACTGCTTGAAGTTTACTACATTTGGTATGTAGTAAAATACAGTGTATTTTGAGATATTTTGAGATGTGGGATGTAGTGGCTCAGCGGGTAAGACAGCTGAGCTTGTCGATCGGAAGGTCGGCAGTTCAGCAGTTCGAATCCCTAGTACCGCGTAACAGGGTGAGCTCCCATTACTTATTCCAGCATGTAAAAAATGCAAGTAGAAAAATTAGGGACCATCTTTGGAGGGAAAGTAACAGTGTTCCATGCGCCTTTGCCATTTAGTCATGCTGGCCACATGACCACGGAGTTGTCTTCAGACAGTGCTGGCTCTTCGACTTTGAAACGAAGATGAGCACTGCACCCTAGAGTTGGAAACAACTAGCACATATGTGTGAGGGAAAACATCACCTTTACCTTTATTTTGAGATAGTCTGACAATGGTCTTCCATTCTAATGTAGTTATAAAGGAACTAAGCAATTGATGTTTTTTAAAAAAAATATTCCACATAAATAATGTTTCTGCCTCATTTCCAAATTTAGGTTTGTCATGCTAATCCATCAGAAAGAGCTCGATTTATTCGCTGTATCTACAATCTACTACAATCATCGAGCCCTGCAGTAAAATATGAAGCAGCAGGAACGTTAGTCACTCTTTCCAGTGCTCCAACTGCAGTCAAGGTACTGCAGTGCATTGTGTCTGACTAAAGTGTGCGAAAACTGTATAGTTAGAGACTAGGCAATCTTCATGCAGATTAACAATGCTTTTCAGTCAGGTTTGAAAAGTGTTGTGGGCCAAGAGAATGGGAAATCTGGTTGCTTTGTAGAACTGTTTGGCTTGTGCATGAAACTGAAAAGCTGTGTGAGAAATTCTCACCGAATCAAAATCAAACTTTTCGGAGGGGGGGGGGAGATGACAAATATACAGGAGAACTCAAAAAATCCAAAATATCCGTTGTTGATTTTTGAGCTGTGTAGTTTATTTAGTTCTTTTTTAGTTGCAGTAATTTTTTGGTAAATATGCAATTTTGTTAATTGTTGACTATACTATCATATACTCATCAAAAACCAATGCTAAATGGAATATTGTACATAGCCACTCAGATGTGGATGTACTGCAATTTCTTTTTGAATCTGTAGTTTGTCTTCAGGTTACATTCATCTATAGTAAAGAGAAATGTATCACAAGAGATGGTCAGCTATTAGAGGTTTTTCTTTTTTTTGAACCACTAAAATGACTTACCTAAGAGAAAGAGATGTTTGAAACATTTTATTCCCAATCTTTCAGGTAACCTTGCTCATGCAACTGGGTTTAAAATCTTCACAAATGTTATAGAACTTCCTGGTTTTTTTACTTTTGCAAATTCGATTATTTCCATAAAAGTTGGCTTAAATGTACACAAATATAATATAGACTTCCTAATTTTTCCACTTTTGCAAGTTGTTGTAGTTGCTTAAATGATTGTATTTTATTGATTTGGGGATTTTTTTACATTTTTTCCTCTGTATCACAAAAGGTTAGTATTTTAAATACCTTAATTCTGTCTTGTAACTTAAGGCAGCAGCTCAGTGCTATATTGACCTGATTATTAAAGAAAGTGACAACAATGTGAAACTGATTGTCCTGGATCGCTTGATTGAACTCAAGGATCACCCTTCCCATGAAAGAGTACTACAAGTAAGTACAATGTAAACTACACATGTTCTCCTAAATTTAAAGTAATTAAATAAAATGGTAATAGTATATTGTGAAGAAATGTTGGAAGGGATAGAGTTAATGAATATAGTGAAGCCTTACTTGAGGCTTTTATTTTTAGCTTTGAATAAAAAAGCTTCCTTGGTAAGAGAACAAAGGATCTGCATTTTTAATTATGCTTTTTTCTGCTCAAAATTCCACACCACTATGGGAATCTTCAAAGGAGGGCAAAGGACAAAATTTTTGTCATGGCATTGGGAGTCAAATATCATAACTTAACATATTTGAGTCAGAATTTGAAGTAGGTAACAATATGAGATATGGGTCATGATGTCATTGTGCTGTTTTCTTTCTTTTTTTTGCATCATGGTCATCTGGTGTAGACACCATTCAAGGCAGCTTCTTAGCTTTCACTTTTTAGGGCAGAAGTTTCCAACCTTGGCAACTTTAAAATTTGTGGACTTCGACCCCCAGAATTCTCTAGCTAGCATGGGAGTGGACGTCCTCAGATTTTAAAGTTGCCAAGGTTGGACATCCTTGCTTAAGGGGTTCCAACTGCCAATCTGGTCTTGCAAAAATGAAGAGAATAATTTCTGAAATAGAGGCACCTGATTATTAAACTGTTCAAGAATGAATTTTACAACTTTTCAAACACATCTCTGATTTTAAATTACTTTCTCAACGTCTGATTTTTAATAATAACAGTTTTGTTTTAATTTCTGTGATATGCCACCAGATATGATATCCATATCTTCATTTGTAATACTTTTTGATGCTGTTTGAAAATTCTTATAATTCTATACAAAATTTAACTAAATTTTCCCAGACTGGTTAATGAATGCTTATAAATGAAATATGCTTTATTTCAGGATTTGGTTATGGACATACTGAGAGTTTTGAGTACTCCTGATTTGGAAGTTCGCAAAAAGACATTACAGTTGGCTCTTGATCTTGTATCTTCCAGAAATGTAGAAGAGGTAAAATAAATGGTTTTTTTCAATTTACTTGGAAATATGTACATTCCTATTTTAATGTAAAATTAACATTGTACAGAATTATAAAATGCACATTTAATAGTGTTATTTTGTTGCTAGTTGGTGATTGTTTTGAAGAAAGAAGTCATTAAAACAAATAATGTGACTGAGCATGAAGACACTGATAAATACAGACAGTTGCTTGTTCGGACTTTACATTCTTGTAGTGTTCGGTTCCCAGACATGGCTGCCAGTGTCATTCCTGTGGTATGTAAATTAACTTTGTTTTCATTGCTCTGCAATACTTGTTATTGTTAGCTTATGCTGTTATCAGTTTAACTTTGGACAAAATCATTATTCATTCCCAATTCAGGTTTCCTATATATTGCTTCCTTAATTAACTGTTTAGCTTTAAGATACTTCTAACTTCCATGATATTTCTTTATTTGAGAAGTAATGGATAGTCACTACCCAATGCCTGGTGCTTGCTGCATCCAGGCCCAGGATTGGTTTAATTGGTTAGTTTAATTTGTAGATTTTTTAAAGCATACCTTTCCATTTAATTGAAAATAATGGAGAACAATGACCTTTTAACTTTAGCCTGATTTAGTAAAAAAGCTGATCCAAAAGCAGGAAATCTAGGTTCTCAGTCCAGAGTTACTTCCAAATCAATCTTAACTCTTTTATCCCATTCCCATTTAGGAATGGGATTAGGAAAATTCTGTATTCATTTTTCTGACTGGATTTTGAAGAACTGAGGTTACAGTGTTGTTAACAATAAGTTTTCTGGATTCATGCTAGAATCAATCTATTTTCCAACTCTGATCTCTGGAGTAGATTAAAATGGGGTGGAATAGTTTATAGGTCAGCCTATTGGCCAGACTGTTCTCTCCCCCCCCACACACACACATTTCTTTTTATAGAATTATATTAAGAATTTTCTGTTTACAGAGATATGTCACTTTCATTTAAGTGTTCATAATTAAACTTTACTGGGTCATGACCTACATTCCAGAAAAATCTATTTCACATATGTTATATTGATTAAAAAATGAACTGTGCCACAGCTATTATCATTCAGATAATACATGTTTTACTAAGCTATAGACCATCCATTCTGCATTCCTGATCTACATGTTAAGATATCTCTTAATTTATTAGTGGAATGTAGTATGATGCTAATAGGTTGCACCCAAATGTCTTTTGTCAATGTAAATTGTCATGTCAAAACCAGTTGAACATAAATGCTTTTAAACTGGCAATCATTCCCGTTCTTAATCTTGCATTTGCCAAAAATTAAGTTAGATGCTATCTTTCTGTATCTGGTTTGTTCAAATTTTGTAATGCTTATGTTCATACTTACTCTTCTAGTTGATGGAGTTTTTAAGTGATTACAATGAAGCGGCAGCTGCAGATGTATTGGAGTTTGTGCGTGAAGCCATTCAGCGTTTTGATAATCTCAGGCTGCTAATTGTAGAGAAAATGTTGGAAGTCTTCCATGCGATTAAGTCTGTCAAGTAAGTTTTAGATCTGCCTTGAAAATTCACTACCTGAATTTCATTGTGCATTACTTTTAAGACTTGGTGTTTGTAATACCGTCAGCACCACTGAAATAATTCATATACAAATTACTTTCTTGCAGTAGGAATTGATTTTATTGCTGAAGATTTCTTTGTCTCTGAATGCATTTAAAATTCCATTTTGATGTGTACATAAAACTTGCCAGATCTAAATCTCATCCTTAAAAAAGCCTGCATTGCAGTTCTCTAATGTCTACTGAAAGTATCTCATTGTGTTTAGTTGGCTGTATTCCCAGGATTGCAGCCTTTGTTACATCACTTTATCATAAAATGGCATTAAATACTTTATCTGAAATAGCAGTGACAATTTCTGAGTAAAGTATGTGTAGATTAACATTCAGGGATTTTTAATTTTCATTCATCTATATAAATTGGCTCTTTTGTAGCCCACACAATTTTAAAAAGGTAATATCCCAGAGGGCGTTTTTCTAAAAGATACAATATTTTAGCAGAATGCTAGATTATTTTTCAAATAATATATATTTATATATTCTGTTTCAGGAGAAATATGAAGCATAGTTAATAAGCTACAATTTGTATTGAAGGTCCCTCAAGGCTGCAATTGTATGTCAGTGAATTTGTCAGAATACTTAAATAGGTGCAGGACTTTACTATTAGTTAATATTTTGATAAGTTGCAGAAAGTTCATTCCTGTGACATTTCCTCTCCTACCTGACAAATTTTCTCTGCATCGGTAGCTCTCTCTTCCTTTGCTTAACCCGAGCATGCATCTGTGACATTCACACAACTCATTGGATTGCTAGAAAGATGTTTCTACTGGCGACAGGGAAAATAGAGAAGAAGAGTTATTTTGCTGCTCTTCTGCCTTTGTATGCGTAATTGACTCTCACTCTTGGTAATCAGTGGAGTAGAAAAGTGCATTTCTTGGAAGGAAATTATACCGTCTTTATGTTATGATTTATTTATTTTTTGATCTAGGATAAGTGGTGATTCCATGTAATCCCTTGCAAAATCAAATATATTATCATAAATAACCTGGCTGATTATATGTAGTCCTTGTCATGCCACCATTCCTTTAGGGACTGTTTGAAGTTACAAAGGCACTGAAAAAAAGTGACATGGCCATTTTTCACATGACCGTTGCAGCAGTCCCCACAGACATGTGATCAAAATTTAGATGCTTGGTAACTGGCATGTATTTATGATGGTTGCAATGTCCAAGAGTCATGTGATCACCTTTTGCAGCCTTCTGACAAGCAAAATCAGTGGGAAATCTAGATTCACTTAATATTACTAATTTAACAATTGCAGTGATTCACTTAAAAACTGTGGCAAGAAAGGTCATAAAATGGGGCAAAAGTCACTTAACTGTCTTGCTTAACAACAAATTTTTTTGTCTCAATTGTGTTTAATTTTGCTTTGCTTTACTTTACAGAATTTATCGGGGAGCACTCTGGATCCTTGGTGAATACTGCAGCACAAAGGAAGATATACAGAGTGTAATGACAGAGGTCCGTAGATCATTGGGAGAGGTATGTGTTTGCACTTTTATTAATTGGAAATATTTTCCTAAGTTTATGTACAGTATTTTAGAAGAAAATCATAGTCTTTGAAAAATTATATAGCAGCTTGAAGCTGATTCATCGTTTCTTGAGGATGCATTTAGGAATTCTTTAAATGAAAAGCAATGTGAATAGTATCCCCAATTTCTAATAGAGTAACTGAACAGAGTTTCATTATATTGAAGTAATTGAGCATCTCATTGATGGGCAAGGAAACTAATTGCAATATTTTGACAGAAATCTAATTAATAGGGGCCTTTTATGAAAAGGATTGATTAACTGGAAAGGCATTTGAGATAATGGATTGTATCTGCCAACCTCAGCGCCCAGTGGAAATAATTCTTTTCTGCCCCCATTTTAATCAGAAATCCTCGAAAATGGTGTTGGGGAAACATAGAGCAAGACAGTTGTGAGACTTCCAATAGCACATTTGCAAAGCAGCTCAGATAATGTTGGATTTGTAAATTTAACAGATGGTATAGAAAATTCTAATGAGATTCAAGATTGAATCCACATTGTCGTCCTGCTCCCAAAGTCTTTTGACCAAAGAGTTTTGTGTAATAATGAAGAGATGCCTTTACCTTAAATGAAATAAATTTACACAACTCTACAAATACTGAGATCGTAGGAGTACTAATAGGAACATAACCGGTACTTTATTAGATTGGATCCCAGCCCCAACTATTCCAGCAGTCTATTCTTAAAGTGGCCAAACAACTGCACAAGGAAGTTCACTAGTTTTCCAGCAGATGTCTTCACTGCCATGAAGACTAAGAACCATCAATCCCCATGACTACCACAAACTTGCTCATTTGAACCCAAGGTGGAATTTACAACCATTTGTCATTGCAACATACATAATGCATATAGCGGTAATAAGGTTATTGGTAATCAGATTTCCTAAGCTTATAACATATTTTATTTTCCCATCTTTTGATTGTAATGCATTTATCTTATTGTTTGAAATCATCTTTGTTATAACCAGAAGCCAAATATAAAGAACACACAAGCTTTGTTTTATCCAAGTTAAAGTGCTTTTCATGGACTCCCGCTATCCCCTCATGAGTATTTATTTATTTATTTATTTTTATTTATATACCGCCCCATCTCCTCAGACTCAGGGAGGTTTACAGAATTTAAACAACATTACAATATATATTTTAAAATTAAAATGATTAGAATGATTAAAATAATATTTCTG
>JANHFP010001599.1:81458-92493 GCA_032468135.1 Calamaria suluensis
AATTTGCTGTCAACCGCCTCGAGTCTTCGGAGATGGGGCGGTATATAAATTGAAATAATAAAATAAATAAATAAATAAATTTACCAGATTGTATGGGGGCAAACTGGGCAGAAAAAAGGCAAACAGGTGTACATATTCCCCTCAGAAACATGATTGGTGGCTGGGATGGAATGGCTTCAGTTCCTGTGTAGTCTTAGTTCTCCATGCATTTATCTGAATTTCTCAAGGAAGTTTATTAAAATGTAGTTAGATTGAATTTGGTGCCGTTCTATCGTAATTATAATAATCAAGGGTTTCTTAGTACCTTAGATATTGAATTTACAACTACTGCCATTTCTGATCATCATTGTGCTACATGCAGGATATAGATGGGAACGTATGGGACCCTAAGGGGAAGAGCTTTTTTGCTAAACTGTAAAAGAATATTTGTTTCTAGCAAGTGAATTTTAGTGTATGTAATATTGCATTGACTTTTACAATTGGAATTTTACTAATTAGCCATAATCAACAGAATATAAACATCAATATAATTGATAGGACAGAACAGTTCAGCCTCTTCATTTGTTACCTTTACATCCTCCAAGGGAAGACATAAAATTAAATCTTTTATTCAGAGTCTTCATTGAATAGATGTATTAGTGTAGAAATGACAAAGAATTAAGAATGAATGCATGTGATTATTTCAGGGAGCTTCATATTCATACCAAAACAGGATCAACTACAGCCATAAAAATGCATCAGAAGGAAATTAAAACAGCCATATATTGGAATATCCTCTGTAAATGAAAAAAATGTGATATTAATTAATTATAGCCGTGAACCCTGTCCTGGTATTTCTGATGTTTGTTCTGAATTCTGTATTCTGTATTTATGGCCATATAAGATACAGTGTTATATCAGCATGAATGCTGCTATTCTAGTGGAACTGATTCCAGTAGATGTTATGGTTGAGAATTTCAAGGTAATTTGGAAGTTGTTGTACAATATGGTCTGGGTAAAGCTGTAATCTATCTGAAATGATTCCATCAACAATTTAAAGATGTGTATGGATTCGTTGCTACTCCTGCATAATAGTGGATAGAATTATTTTTTTTAACAAAATGTATTTCTTGTGTGCTATTTTTTTAAAAAGAAATTGTTCCTTCATATTTGCATCATATTTGCTTTCAGTTTGAAAATGAACCATCTTAACAAAGTAAGATATTTAGACTAATTATATTCAGACTATTCAGGAGGATTCTAAGATTTGAAAAAATATTGGAGCTTTCATGTAGAAAGATTAAATCATGGCAACTGGATCAAAGTTTGTTAATCTGAGATGTTTTGTTATTTATCCAAGTAACTTAGTCAAATCAGTCAAAATTACAAATTAGTTAGGCAGAGAGTCAGAGTGTCATTGGAATATACTAACTTTTGCCATACCAACTGCAGGGGTTTCTCCCCAAAATGTATATAAATATGTCTATAAAGACTCAATTATCCAGGCCAAAAGTATCTAAAAAGGCTAAATCATGGAAACTGGACCAAAGTTTATTAATCTGAAACATTTTGTTACTCATCCAAGTAACTTTATCAGTCTTCATTGACATTGAAATATATTTAGGGGAGAAACCCCAGTTGGTATGGCAAGAATTGGTACATTCCAATGATTATCTGAGTCTCTGCCTAAGTAATTTTTATTATGACTGATGAAGTTACTTAGAAGGTTTCTTTTCAAGGTCAAGTCCTTCCTCTGTGAAATGACTTCTTTAACGTGTTAGATTATCAAGAATTTAAGAATCTTGAAAATTCAAAAAATAAGATTTAATATAACGAGTAAGAAAAAATAAAAATTAAACACTTAAGTGTAATGCATAAATATACATATATACATCCTGTTTCCCCTAAAATAAGACATCCACTGATAATAAGCCCAATTGGGCTTCTGAGAGCATGCACTAAAATAGGCTTCCCACCGAAAATAAGCCATCCCTAAAGATATTTAAACCCAGAACTGGAAATCAGGTAAGATGGCAAGAATCCCACTCCATGTGCCACCAAATAATAATATCTCCCTGAAAATAAGGCCACACACTTATTTTGGGGTTAAAAAAATAAGACAGGATCTTGTTTTCAGGAAAATACGTAAGCCTAGATGTAAAACAATTCATTTAGTGATCATTCAAAGTTACAGTGATACTGAAAAAAGTAACTTACGATCATTTTTCACACTTATAACCATTGTAGCATCCTCATGGTCACATGATTTACATTTCTGTGCTTGACAACTGACTCACAATTATGACAGTTTCAGTGTCCGGGGGTCGTTTGGTCACCATTTTCTACCTACTGACAAGCAAAGTCAATGGGGAAATGAGATTCACTTAACAACTGGGACAAGATTCACTTAACAAATGTCTCACTTAGCAACATAATTTTTGGGCTCAATTGTGGTCTTAAGTCAAGGACCACCTGTATTTTCAGCTTCTTTCTCATTTTCCCAGGACTGAGTTGCTCTTTCACCTCCCTTAATGGTTCCTCCCTTCCAACGTCACCTTTCTGTTCCTTTACACCAATTTCAATTAAATTTTACAATTCTACTGAAATACCTAGAAGCGCAGGATGTGATCTTGGGCTTCCTGGAAACAATTTTTGCAAGGTGACTGATGAAGAATTTCATGGGAGGCCTCTGTGAAAAGGTAAGCAGAAGGGCAAGAAAGATATTCACTCTTGGATTGCAAACAACTCAACTCCAAATCAATTTTATTTCCCCTCCCCTGATAAATTCAGCTTGAGATAAATGAAGACTAACTGGGGAAAAAGTATTTCCATGCATCAGAAACTGGGTTAACACTCAGAAGATGGAATTATTAATTGCACATAGATATGAAACGAGTGGATTGAATACTAGTGGATAGATAAGAGGTTTACAAGCATTTCCTTACTCTGGAAAGAAGAAAGATATCTTTCATGTAGTGAGTAGGAAGGGAAATGATGCTATATTTATAACAAGCTCTCTTCCTCAAATAACACAGATAGCCCTATGAACTTGTATAATATCGCCTTTCTGCAAATGTTCAAGGGCCTGCGAGTTGGTAGGAACTATTTGTATTTGAATGTGGACTGAGCAAACTGATTCTAGGATTTTGGTTCTAATTACTCTGATTTCCTTGGCTTTGCTTTAGCAACTGATATACAAGCCTAATTGGTTTATAATTCATCAGTTTGGAGCAGTGGTCCAATTTTTTTTTACTACCGGTTCGGTGGGCATGGCTTGGTGGGTGTGGTGTAGCTTGGTGGGCGTGGCTTGGTGACTATGGCAAGGGAAGGATACTGCAAAATCCCCATTCCCTCCCCACTCTGGGGCCAGCCAGAGGTGGTATTTGCCAGTTCTCTAAATTACTCAAAATTTTTACTATCGGTTCTCCGAACTGCTCAAATTTCCACTACTGGTTTTCCAGAACCTGTCAGAGCCTGCTGGATTTCACCCGTGGTTTCGACAACCACCACCCCTAAAAAATAAAAACAGTGGGTGTGTAACCACTAAGTTCACAAAGTTGATGCTTTAATGTGATTTTGAATGTGGCAAAAGGGGAAAATTATGAATTATGTAAAGAATAATAACAGGAATAGCAATAGCATGTCCAAGAAGATTCAATCACCCAGGCCAAAGGTATCTGAAAAATTTGAGCCATGGCAACTAGACCAAAATTTATTAATCTGAGATGTTTCATGGGCATCCAAACAATTTCATCAATCAAAATAAAAACGATGGTTAGGCAGAAAGTCAGTGAGTCATTGGAATGTGCCAACTCTAAACACATCAACCTCAGGGGTTTCTCCCCAAAATATATTACAATTTCTCAAAGAAGACTCAATGAAATCTCTTGGATTAATACAAGTACAGTTAGTACAGTTGCCATGATTCAACCTTTTAAATAACAATAGCACTTATATTTATATACCATCCCATAGTGCTTTACAGCATTCTTTGAGCTGTTTACAATTTCAACATATTGCCCTCCCCCCCCCCAAAAAAAAAAAGTAAAGAAAAGAAATCCAGGTCCTTATTTTACCCATCTCAGAAGAATGAAAGCTGAGTCAACCTTTAAGTGGTAGGGATTGAATTGATGTCTGGGGGCAGAGTCAGCCTGCAATACTGCATTCTAACCATGGCTCTAAACATTAATGGCATTTAGCCAATTTTAACTAACATTGAAGGAATTAAATTTATTTGCACTTTTATCAATATAGTATGGTTAGACTATGCTTCAGCAACATTGGTTAATGCGGCAAAAACATCCCAGAAACTTCCATGGAGAGCTAATTTGACTTCATCCCTGAACTATTCTCCCCAGCAGTAATCTTCCTGCTTTCTTTCTTTGCTGAGGTTCTGGAGGAATTCAAGACATTCCTGGGGAATGGGAAATCTCCCAATAAAAAGCCTGTCTTTCTTTGATTCCATCCCACTATTTGAATTGAGGACTTGTAGGAAAAAGGTAAAGATTTCCTTCATACATATGTGCTAGTCGTTTCTGACTCTAAGGGGCAGTGCTCATCTCTGTTTCAAAGCTGAAGAGCCAGCGCTGTCTGAAGACATCTCCATGGTCATGTGGCTGGCATGACTAAACACCAAAGGCACATGGAACACTGTTACCTTCCCACCAAAGGTGGTCCCTATTTTTTCTACCTGCATTTTTTACATGCTTTTGAAACTGCTAGGTTGGCAGAAGCTGGGACAAGTAACGGGAGCTCACCAGCATCTGGAATGCAAAGTAGTATCCTTTGTCACCGAAATGTTCTTCATTCTAGAAGTAAATGTTTTCTTATTAAAGCAACACCAGTGTTAATAAAATGCAAGGGTTTTCACAGCACTTGCACATGTCAATTTTCAAGCTATCTAGAGAGTTTGGTGGTGTTTATAGCACCACCATCTATTATAATAAACCTTTGTCCTCCCTTTCACAACCCTCTCTTGGCTTCCTGCCTTTAATCACCATAAAACCACAGGAAGCATCCTAGGAAATGTATTAGCTATCATTGAGCATGACATTTGTAAATAATATATATATATATATAATGAAATGTGCCTAAGGGAACACATGTCAGCTGTCTGCTGGTGGTGATTTCCCTTCCCTCCTGCTTGCAGGAGACAGGTATTTTGTTTGTAGCTGCAACACACTCGAGCGCTGGGGGAAACTGAAAAGATTGTTTGAAAGCAATGTCAAAGACCCTGGAACATTTGCAAAATGTCACGGGATAGTAGACAAATGGCAGTAGGCAACCAACTGTAGCTGATCTCTGGAAAAGGAAGTACTGGTAAGTTTGGACATGTCTGGTCCTTGATCAGATCATGTCAAGACTAAAGAGTACACAGGAAAGTCAAAAGCATGGTGTAGAAAGGCAGTAGTAACTCATATCTTTGAACTTTGGTGCTGGAGAAGACTCCTGTGAGTCCCTTGCACTGCAAAGCGATCCAACTGGTCATTCCTAAAGGAGATCAACCCTGACTGTTCTTTAGAAGGCCAAATCCTGAAGATGAAATTCAAATACTTTGGCCACCTAATGAGAAGGAAGGACTCACTGGAGAAGAATGTAATGCTGGGGAAGATTGAGGGCCAAAGAAGAAGGTGACGGCAAAGAACGAGGTGGCTGGAGGGAGTCACTGAAGCAGTAGGCATCAGCTTGGGTGGACTCCAGAGGATGATGGAGGACAGGAAGGCCTGGAGGAACATTGTCCATGGGGTTGCAATGGGTTGGACACAACTTCACAACTAACTAACAACAACAAATTAACTGTTGATACTTCTGGGCTTTTTGATGCATTAATTTAGTCATTAAAATATTGTAGTTTGTTGAAACTAATGCACTGGTGTTTGACCTATGGTTGCCAGTGAAATGTTTTCATCTGTCCACCTTAACCCACATCTCAAGAAAGGGAAGTTCTATTTATTACCATTGGAATTCAAAATTATCTATGTAGAGGCATATATCTAGATTTATTCTTCATAGATAATTCAAACCTTCATTACTCTTAATTTGTTTTTTATTGAGTTTCCAAATACAGTCAAAACAATACCCAGCAAAAACAAATTACAAAGTATTGCTTCTGAGAAATTGTGTAATAGAATTGTAAAGAATAATATATGTTAATAAATAAAAATGGAAAACCACAAGAGGAAAGAAAATCAAGAAAGGACAAGAAAGCACTGAAAAATAGATGTCTTGCCCCTTGAGAGCTCAGCCAGCATTGCTAATAATTGAAGATTAGGAATGCAATCTAGGCTGCAGGGATTCATTTTTCTTCTGGATGACACAGAATAGAGATGAATAAGAATGTCAAGATCACAAATGTTTTGTTGAACATGGATGAGCAAACTGCCAGGGTGATGTTTGTAATTCATAATTCAGTCACCAACACACATATACCAGCTTTTACTCCAATATTTGTGACATGTGAACTGTTACCGGTGTTTTCATTTCAAAGTTCGATTTCATTTTTAACACATATCTTTAATTACTGTTCTTTTATCCTACTAAAATTCATGGAATAAATTGGGATACTATTAAAAAAACATTGTCAGCAAGATCATATATTTAAATCATAAAGCTGATCTTCTGTTTGAAGCCTTCAACTTGCGAGATCTTACTCTAACTTCTCATCAGTTTCATTATCTTTTAAAATAGGGGTTTTAAACCTTGGCAACTTTAAGACTTGTGGACTTCAACTCCCAGGGTGGCCTTAACAACTCGCTAAAAAATGCAAATGACCAGTTGTCGGCAAGGAGTTAAAATGCTTCCATTCCCCATCATTCAGTCATAGCTATAGAAGCTTCTTAGTTGTGAATAAGCTTCTGAGAAGTGAAATATCTTCAAAAGAAACCAGCATATAGATTGAGAATCAATTGCCTGTTAATATTGAATTTCTAAAATTAAAAACCTGGCACAGTCCTAACATTAATATTTCACAAGCATGCAAAATGTTAGATGAATACTGATATCATTATGCAAGTATATCATGTTCACACAACAAATTATGGAGACATTTATATCCTAAATTAGATATTTTAACTCTATATATTTGATAGACATATTTAAAGATATCTAATCTTTAAATGGCTAAATGGCTTGGAAAAGAATCAACTATAGACTTATCATAAAATCTACAAAATACTATGAAATATAAATTAGAAAATAAATTATTTACTGGCCAAATTGTAATAGTTAAAAATCACAGGTTAACAATTTATATGCCAGATGTGGTATGAGATTATCTAAAAGTTTTGAGATTAAAGCTGAGAAACATTGCTCTGTTCTACACAGGTGTCCACCAAGGACAGGCATATATATATATAACCTAAATATAACCATAAAATATTATAGTAAATTCTATATTATATACTGTACCATTAAATAGAATATGAAGTTATATGCATTATGCATCAAAGGGAAAGTAGTTTAGCAAATATATGTTACATATTCAGTGATTTAAAAAATATTTAAAATAAAAATATGTTTTAAAAAAAGATATTATCTACATATTGACAAATAAAATGTTGAAATTGTACAATGAATGCTGTTCTCCAAGTTTAAGTTCCCAATCAGAGATAGTTGATTCTGTCTTTTCCCCAATAGAGTTTGTTTTTGCAGCCGTAAACTTGAATCTTGATAAATTATGGTACTTTTTATTGATGTTCTCTGTCATTACAGCTATCAAAATGTGATTTCATTTAAAATTTAAATCCTTAAAAATTTATGAATGTGCATTTCTTTCTAATACTCGGGGGGGGGGTTATATGTCTATTGCATATGGTAATATGTTCCTTCTATCTCATGAATGCATTTCCAGCATTCATTAAAATAGGGTTTGCCCAATTAATACCATCTGTAAAACATTTTATACTAATTCTCTCTCAAACCATAGCTTGGGGTAAATTTTATACATTTGCTCCATAGTTCTCCCCACTCTTGTACTGAAACTATTTTCTTTTACGTTTTGTACATATTTAGTGATAGATAGTGTAGATGTAAGGTAAAGATTTACTTTGCACATATGTGCTAGTCATTTCTGGCTCTAGGGGGCGGTGCTTATCTCCGTTTCGTAGCCAAAGAGCCAGTGCTGTCCGTAGACGTCTCCATGGTCATGTGGCCAGCATGACTAAATGCCAAAGACGCATGGAATGTTGTTACCTTCCCACCAAAGGTGGTCCCTATTTTTTCTACTTGCATTTTTATGTGCTTTCAAAATTGCTAGGCTGGCAGAAGCTGGCACAAATAACGGGAGCTCACCCCATTACATGGCACTAGAGAGGCGAAATACTTATATAGAAACATGCTAAAATGTAGTTGGGAAGAGCTACATTTCACATACCAATTTTTTTTCTGGTCTGCTTTAAAGTTGCTTTTAATAAAATAGTTTAAGTTCTAGTTTCAACTTACATATAGCCAGTTAGAAAGCTCCTCTGTGGAGACATTTAGCTATCTAATAAATTTATTTAAGTTTACAAGCCATTGCTGTCTGAGGTCTGCTCCTTTCTCTTTTACTCTCATTATTAAAAATTTCCTCTTCCCTCCCCTCCCCTCCCCTTACTTTACCATAAGTCAAGTTAGTACCTTCCAAATGTGCTTAGGAAGTCAAAATACCATTAGGTTGGTTCCACTGGTGATGGAACTTACAAAACAGATAATCTGTTTTAAATAATCACCTTCTCCAATTCACAAGCCTGGTTTGGACCTCCAGAAATATTTTGATGGTTGCATCTGAAATGGGGATATGGAAATATTGTTTGGAGAAAATTAAGAATATCAATAACTGCTTAATTGTTATGAGAGTGGGGTGAAATACGTATGACAGTTATATTTTTATGCTGGGATGAAGCTTGGCAGGTTTTTTAGGATTAAGAAAAGACATTTTCCTCAGTCTTCATACTGACAACATTGGAACTTTAGGTATGTCGAAAAAGAATGCTTCAAATTCACCCCCATAAAGGTTGATTTAATTCTAGATTCTATTCTGAATTTCATTGCTCCATGCTTACCATCTGTGCATTGAGTGAATCTATTGCAAACCCTATCAAACATTAATCAAACTTTAATTTTAAATTTAAATTTTGAATTTGTAACTGTGTTGTCTGTTGTAAACCGCCCCGAGTCTGCGGAGATGGGGCGGTATAAAAATCAGACAAAATAAATAAATAAATAAAATAATCAATGTAGCATAGGATTTAGGAGAAAACGTCTTGACTCTCATTAGCAAAGCTCATTCTGTCATTGGATCCTATTTACTTCCATAATGGATGTGGTGACCAGGAGTTGAATTAAATTTCAAGGTGCTTTAATTGATGGAATTACTGTTTTCCTACTGCCTGGAATTAGTGATCCAAAAGGTTTATGTTGCTATAAGAGACAGAAATCAATATTTGTTATGAGATGATTCTTACTTGTTTCAAATAAGCTCCAAATTTAGAGTTTTCAGTATGTACCTTTTAAAATATGCAGGTTATCCTTCACTGCAAACACGGAAGCTTTATGAGCATGAAATTCAAAACATAGAATCCTGCTGAGAAGAACTGTGTTATTTGGTCTGCTTTTCTTTCCCATTTACATGGCTAACGTTGCTTCATTGTTTTCACTGTCTTAAGCAATTTATTTGTAACTTGACAACAACTGTTATGCAAAGAACAAGAAATGAAAATTAGTTGGGATGAAAGATATCAAGGGGGAAGCACCTTTCTGGAAACTCCCTGCAGTTAGTGCATGTGAACATACCTACTGTATGCATGTATATTCTTATTTATTTGTACTTAAATGATCTAAATCTTATTTTAATTTTATAGTACATGTTTTCTCATGCAGCCTTGAGTTAAAAGATCAGCTCCTGGTGACTTCATGGATACATCCAAGTAGGTTTGTTTGCAATAGTATAGAAGCAGTTCACCATTGTTTTCTTCAAAATTATTATTTTTTCCCCCAGTTCCTTTTCTGGCCTATAACTTTGATGTCCCCCAAATACATGTTTTGAAAAGCAAGTTTCCTATTAGTGTTCAAAGATCTAATGTTATTTCTTTTTAGTTGCAGATCTTGTAGGTATATTTACCATTGTGCCCCACTGCATTGCATCGAGCATGACTGCAAAATAGTGTGTGCCTTCTAGTGAGTCTTGGCACCTGGTGATTGCCTGGAAAGTGCCTGCAACTTTCTTGGCGAGGGCACCTTGGGACTTCGGGTTTCTACCCTGATGCCTGAATTACTACACTAAAATAAGTCCTTTTAAATTTGGGGGAGATGGAAATTATTGCTATATTTGTCTTGCTTCAATGTTGTCCCTCAGTGGATAGAGTGTTGGACATGATTAGCCATAGCCAGGTTTTATCTTAAGTATTTTGCCCTGGTGTAAGTTAATGGTTAACATGGCTTTGACGTTGTTGGAAGAAATGTCCATCTGGATTTAGTTCCAGGTGGAGAGAAAGACACTGGATTTATGAAAGTTGCTTGGAAAGAAAGTTTACTGATGAACAGGGTCAAATGGCTTGAGTCCTTGAGCAGAAAAAGGACTGAAATGCTGAGAGTGCCTTGACTTTATGCCCTCTGTTGGGCATTGTCTTTCAGCTTGTATTCTGATTGGCTGTCAGACTCCCATGGGGTCATGCAGGGGCAACTCTGTAGGCTATGTTTTGAGTCAAAGTTTGGTTGAGCCTTGCTGGGTGATGATGCAATGAAAGGGCTTTGGGCAATTCCTAATATGGCTCTGCCTGAAGGAGGTAGATCTTTGTTATGTAGAATAGACTGGGCCAGGCCTTAATGGCCCAATGACAAAGGAGGGGGGGGAGCTAAATTTCTGCCTCCCTTTTAGCGGAAATATTCTGCCCTTTTACTGTCTCCCAAAATATTTAATTTTTCTAGGACAGAAGTGGGTGCTAACTTCCAACAACATCTAAACAGTGTTCAATCCAGTTTGCTGATCTGCTAATCATTAGCAGCTAATGGTTAACCCAGCTGTCTTATAATATACTAGCTGATGCCCGTGCTTCGCTACGGTGACTACGGTACTACCCTT
>JANHFP010001600.1:31668-42609 GCA_032468135.1 Calamaria suluensis
CTCACCCCATTACACGGCACTAGGGATTCGAACCGCTGAACTGCCAACCTTCCGATCGACAAACTCAGCTGTCTTACTCGTTGAGCCACCATGTCCCATTTACCCCTTACCCATTTAGCCCTTAGGTACAGGCGTGTTAAATCAGCGATACCTGTGGACTAAGGTTCCTGAGCTATTTCATTGACTCTAGAACTCATAGTGCACCTTTTTTTTTTTAAAGTTCTGTTCTAGTATAGAATTTACAACCGGGTACCTGCTTTGTTTGTTCTTCTCCCACCAACAGAAGGCAGAGGAGTCTATTCCAAACTTGTATAGGAGCCGACTAGAAGCAAGACCCCTTCATCCCAACTCTGTTAGAACATGGAATGCTCCATTACCTGCTTGAAGCAATGGGTAGGAGCTGGGATGGAACATGTCTCTTTCAAGTATTTATCCCAGGCAAAATGACCTGAAGAGAAGATGGAGAAGAAAAGGTTGGCTGGAGGCAAGGTTGAAAAAGCCACTCGGTCTTTCATAAACGGTTTTGTCGCTCGGCTGGTTACCCAGCGTCAACTTTGAAACCTTCTGGGTGCTACTGTTTTCAAAGCTGCCACAATAGGGATAGCAAACAGTTAAGTTGAGTGAGGTTTGTGACTGTTAAAGACTTTGTCAATATTTAGGTGTGACATCAGTACACAACTTGAGGATTGGAGAAACGTGACTATAAGGGGTGGAGTTTTCTTTTGAAGGAAGGAATGTATATCTGTGTATGAGCGGGAGTAACTCAGCCGTCAGCATGAAACAAGTGTGCTAGTTTGTTTCCTAATAAACATGAATATAGAGGATGGACTCGAATTGTTCATATTAGGCAATTCAAGTCCATCCTCTATATTCATGTTTATTAGGAAACAAAAGAAACTAGCATACTTGTTCCATGCTGACGACTGAAAAATTCCTGCTCATACACAGATATAAATTCCTTCCTTCAAAAGAAAACTCCACCCATTATAGTCACATTCTCCAATCCCCAAGTTATGTACTGATGTCACACCTAAATATTTACAACGTCTTTAACAGTCACCAACCTCACTCAAATTAACTATTTGCTATCCCTATTGTGGCAGCTCTGAAAACAGTAACACACAGAAGTTTTCAAAGTTGACACTGATGATGTTACCTAGCTGGGTCATGAAACGTTTGCCAAGGAAACAACCAAGCTCGGCAATCACCAAGAACCTCGGATGTGAAAGGTCCTTCAAGAGGACCTCAACTCGAGGGGAGAAAGCCCACCTCCAATCCAGCTGAAGGACATTCCCGGCCAATCCAAGCTTCCCTTTCGAGGACCCTGCCCTAGTTCCTCCAGGAAGCCAGTAAACGCTCTTCCTTCAACAGGACTAGCATCCAGGAAGGAGGACGGTGTGTGTGTGTCTTACCGCTGGCCCAAGAGTGGCGCTGGGAAGCCGCTTGGAGATAATGTTGAATGAGGGCGTTGCCTGTGGCGGCTCCATAGTGGGCGGCGTCGCGGCCCGTGGCGTCGATCAAGCCGACCCGTGCGCCACCCTGGATAAGGGCTTCGACCGTCTCCACGCTGCCGTTCTCGCAGGCGACCATCAGGGCTGTTCTGAAGCAAAGAGGGGCACCGTCAATCCGGGGAGAGGATCCTAAGGTTAGTATTACAGAAGTGACTCTCAGAATATCCGCAAGGGTTAGTTACAGGGGTGAAATGTTCCCGGTTCGGACTGGTTCAGCCGATCCGGTGGCGATGGTGGCGGGCGGTTCGGAGAACCGGTATCAAAAATCCCTGGCCCCGCCCCCTCTGGGCAATCTGTCAGAGGCTTTCTTTCCATTTTAAAAGCATTTTTTTCTACCTAAGTATTCGCTGGATTAGGTAGTAAAAAACTACTTTTAAAAGGTAAAGAGAGGATCACAGTAGAGCTGCACGATCATGGGAGGCTTTTTTTCTTACGTTTTAAAGGAATTTTTTTCTACCTAATCCAGTGAATCCTTAAGTAGAAATTAAATCCTTTAAAATGTAAGAAAAAAGCTTCCCGTGAAAGTTAGCCTGTATGTACCCAAATTTGAAACCTAAGTGTTGGAGAAGACGCTACGTATTATCATATATGGTGGACTTGCAAGAAAATCAAGGCAGTTTGTATAAAAATATGGTGGAATATGCAAAATATTTTTAAGAAAAAAGACAAAATTCACTCCACATCTATTTTTATTGGGAATAATCACAGAGTGTACTGTTATAGAAACTAAACTGATGTTAAATTTAATAACAGCAGCTAGACTTTTGGTGGCACAGTACTGGAAGAAGGAAAACCTACCTACTATTGAAGAATGGACATTAAAAGTAGTGAATTTAGCAGAAATGGCAAAAATTTCAGCATATTTGAAGGATCACTCAAATGAAAGATATATATTGGAATGGAAGAGATGGATTGACTACATTCAAACAAATATCAGACTAAAAAGTTGCAAATAGCATATGAATGAAGAGGAACTATATTCTGTCAAGGTTCCAGTAAATCTTTGCCTAAGAATGAATAGTTCAAGACACATCTCTAGATTCATTTTTATTAGGAAACAAAGAAACTGGCACACTTATTCCATACTGGCAAACTGATAATTCCCGCTCATACACAGATATAAATTATTTCCTCCAAAAGAAACTCCACCCATGATAGTCGAATTCTCCAATTGCCAAGTTATGTACTGATGTCACCTCTAATTATAATACAATGTCTTTTACAATCACAAACCTCACTCAAATTAACTATTTGCTATCCTTAATGTGGCAGCTTTGAAAACAGTAACATAGAGAAGTTTTCAAAGTTGACAGGTGCCCCCCTTAGAAAGAAATCCTCCCCCCTCCCCAAAGAAAAGTGAACACAGTATATCAATCAATTTACTCTCACTAACCCCCTCTACCATCAGTTTGATCCGCCTTTGACTTGGTTGGGTATTTTCTGTGAAACCGCGCTACCAAATGTTCCACATCTACTTTCCAACTATTAATCCAAGTGGACTCCGATAAAGGGTAACCCTTCCATCGAACCAAATACTGCAGATGACCCCTATATTTCCTAGAATCCAATATCTCAGTAATCTAATAGTAAGTTTTACCCTCTTTGGACACCGGGGGAGGTGGTTCAGGATCAATAGGCCTTAAGTTCGATCCTCTAGCTGGTTTCAGTAAACTACTGTGAAATATAGGATGGATTTTTCCCAGAAAACATGGGAGACTGAGTTGTACCGTCACCGGATTGATTAATCGGGAGTGGTCCAACAAACAACGGCCCTAACTTTTTACTAGGGCGGTTCAATCTGATGTATTTTGTTAAGAGAAACACTTTGTCCCCCACCCAATATCATGGCTGGACCACTCTGTATTGATCAGCCTCGGTTTTGTAGATTTTTGCTGCTGTACCTAGGGCTTTCTTAACATTCTCCCACCCTGTTTTCAATGAATCCATCCACTCTGCCAAAGATACTGAAGATGGTGGTTCTGCAGGCAGGTCAGGCATCGGGAGAAATTACATTCCCATTGTTATTTCGAACGGAGTCAATCCCGTGCTGCTGTGCATAGAATTGTTATATGCTACTTCCCTGAAAGGCAAAAGATCAGCCCAGTTGTCTTGTTGATAATTTACATAGCATCTAATGTACCATTCCACCATAGCATTCAATCTCTCCACAGCCCCGTTAGTGGGAGGATGGAAAGCGGAACTTAACCCTTGAGAGGATCCGGTGGATTTCAGGAACTCTCTCCAAAATTTTGGAGGACCCCTGTCTGAAATTATTCTTTTTGGAACCCCATGTAGACAATATATATGTTTTACAAACAGGTTAGACAATGTTTTACTGAGGGCAGACCCTTGCAGGCCACAAAATGGGCTTGTTTTGAGAACAGGTCCACCATAGTTCAAATTATCATACGCCCCCCACTCAGTGGGAGCTCCATGATAAAATCCATCGCAATTTCTTCCCATGGTCTAGTAGGTTCAGCAACCGGTTGAAGAAGGCCCGGTGGTCTGCCCACTCGGTATTTCATCGTGGCACACGTGGCACAGCTCTTCACATAATCCTCAATGTCAGATTTCATTCACAGCCTCAAAAACTGCCATCGTGTCAGTTGAAGAGTCTTTAAGAAGCCAAAATACCCACCCAACCAAGAGTCATGACTCCTTTTTAATATATGTAGTTGCATGCTTGTGGGGACATATAGCTTCCCCACTTTCCAAGCAAGGCCATCACGGGATATGATGTCATCATGGTTGTTGTTATACCAGAGATACTGGAGTCAGCTGTCATATTGCGGTTTTCTAGATAAAGCATCAGCAAATAAGTTTTCCCGTCCAGGAATGTATTTCAGAACAAAATCAAACCGTTTGAAATACTGTGCCCACTGGACTTGTTTGGGGGAGAGTTTCCAAGGTTTTTTTTAGCACCTCTAGGTTTTTGTGATCAGTCCATACTTCAAAAGGAAATTTGATTCCCTCAAGGAAATGTCTCCAAGTGAGCAGGCCCATCGGATGGCAAAAGCTTCTTTCTCCCAGACTGCCCAGCGACATTCCATCTTGGTTAATTTTTTAGATACGTAGGCACAAGGAAGTAATGAGTTATTATCATCTCTTTGGAGTAGTACAGGAGCCACTGCAATATCACTGGCATCAGCCTGGATGACGAATGGCTTGTCGGGATTAGGGTGTTGCAATATTGGATCCTGAGAGAATAGGCATTTTAGGTGTTCAAAAGCTTTTTGGCAGTCCATAGCCCACACCAGGGGCTGGTTGGGTTTAGCTCTTGTAGGGAAAGGACCAGTTTTCAATAGTTCCGTCACAGGGAGTGCTACTTCTGCGAAGAGAGGAATAAATTGGCGATAGAAGTTCACAAATCCCAAGAAACTTTGTAACTGTTTTCTGTTCTTTGGAGGCTGCCAGTCCAGAATCACCTTTACTTTCTCTGGATCCATTTCAATAACCCTGCTGGAGATTCTGTATTCTAAGTAGTCGAGAGACTCTTTGTGGAAATCACATTTAGAAAGTTTCACATATAGTTTGGCTGCTAATAATTTCTTCAGAACCTGTTTCATGAATTTTATGTGACTTTCCAGAGTGTGGCTGTAGATAAGTATGTCACCGAGATAAACCAAAATGCCATTAAACAGGTGGGGGTGAAGGACTTCATTGATCAATTGCATGAAAATCGTGGGAGCTCCCTGTAGTCCAAAAGGCATCACTTTAAATTGGAAACTACCCAGGGGGCAATTAAAAGCTGTTTTCCATTCATCACCCTCCTTGATCCGTACATGGTAGTAATCTTCTCGCAAGTTTAGCTTAGTGAAAATTTTTCCTTTTGATAGGTGGTTCAATAAATATTTCATTAAAGGGAGTGGATAGGTGTTTTGTGAACAATTTACATTTAGGTTTCTATAGTGATTCCTGCCATCTTTCTTCTCTTTGAACATGACTGGGGTGGCTATTCTCGAACTCGCTGGTTCTATAAATCCTCGTTTTAAGTTTGTGTCAATATAATTCCTCAATTCAGTCATTTCTGCTGGGGTCATTGAATACATTTGGGGTTTAGGAAAAGAAACCTCAGGTTTTAGTTCAATCGTACAGCAAGTGGGGTGATGGGGAGGTAAAATGTCACATTGTTTTTCGCTGAAAACTTCAGCAAATTGCGCATAGACCCTGGGGTAGGATGGTATTGGTGAAACTGAAGCTGCCAGTTCAGTAATGACTGGGGTTTGAGGAGGTTGTGGAACCTCAAGGGTTGGTTTCGGGTCAAAAGTGAGCTTTTGGAACCCATCCTCCCACTTAATAGTAGGACACCACTTGTCTAACCAGACGACTGGCTGTGAATCACTGTTCGTGAAGTGGGGCCAAGGGGTTCAGTTGGGCCTGCTGATTGTGTATCTGGCTCCCTGCTACGTATAAGTGGCCCTGCCCGACCTCCTAGAGGTGATTGCTGAGTTGGTGGTTGGGACCCCCAGGCTTTTGGTCATGAGAGATTTCAATCTACCTTCTGCAGGCATGACCTCGGGGGTGGTTCAGGAGTTCATTGTCTCCATGATGGCTTTGGACCTGAAGTAGTTTCTGGCCCCACACACGAGGGGGGACAGATGCTAGATTTGATTTTTGTCTCCGGTCAGTGGTTGAGTGATCTTTGCAGTGGGGACCTAGTCATTGAGCCCTTGTCATGGTCAGATCACTCTCTCCTTAAGCTGGACTTCCATTCCACTACCCCCCACCACAGGGAGGCGGAACCGAGAAGGTGGTACCGCCCCATGCGCCTGATGGACCTGGAGAGGTTCCAGATGGAGCTTGGACCATGTTCTGGGACTCTAGCACACAGCTCGGCCGAGCAATTGGTGGCAGCCTGGGATCCGGAGGCCGCCGCAGCCCTGCATCGAGTTGTGCCTTTGCGACCTCTGACTCGGCATGGATCCCGTTTAGCTCCTTGGTTTATGGAGGAGCTTCGGGAGATGAAGTGCCAGAAAAGACGTCTAGAGTCTACCTGGAGAACCAGCCGTACCAAATCTGACCAGACACGGGTTAGAGTCCATGTTAGGACCTACCTAGTGGCGATAGAGGCAGTGAGGTCGAATTACAACTCTGCCCTTATTGCGTCTGCAGAAAATCAGCCTACCACCCTGTTTAGGGTAACCTGGACCCTGCTGATGGCAGGAGCCGGGGAGGATCCCTTACAGGACAGAGTGGAGGAGTTTTTCCGATACTTGCAGGATAAAATTACTCAGATTCGGGGAGGCTTGGACTCCAGGGAGGTGGTCCCGGGGGAGATGACTGAGGCAGGTCTTGAGATGACCATCTGGGATGAGTTTGACCCTGTGACCGCCGAGGGTGTGGATAGGTTGCTGAGGAAGCTGAATACCACCAGATATTTATTGGACCCGTGCCCTTCCTGTCTGATCTCCAGGAGATTGTGTACGCTTCTTTGGAGAAGGGTCACTCCCGACCACCCTTAAGAGGGTGGTGGTGCGGCCTCTCCTGAAGAAGCCTGGCCTGGACACAGCTCTTTTAAATAATTATCATCCAGTCTCCAACCTTCCCTTCATAGCGAAGGTTGTTGAGAGTGTGGTGGCTCAACAGTTCCCACAGCACCTAGAGGAAGCAGCATACCTAGACTCATTTCAATCTGGTTTCAGACCCGGATACAGCACAGAAACAGCATTGGTCGCATTGGTGGATGATCTCTGGAGGGCCAAGGGCAGAGGCTATTCCTCTATTCTGGTCCTGTTAGATCTTTCGGCGGCTTTTGATACCATCGACCATGGTATCTTCTTGCAGCGGTTGGAGGGGTTGGGGTTGGGAGGCACCGTGTTGCAGTGGTTCTCATCTTTCCTCTCCGACCGCTCGCAATTAGTGTTGGCAGGGGGGCAGAGATCGACGCCGAGGCCCCTGACTTAATGAAATATAGGATTTGAATATAAAGTTGGAGGTTAAAGATAACTCCTGTTCAATATTTATGTGAAGCCGCTGGGTGAGATCATCCGTGAGTTTGGTGTAGAGTGTCACCTCTATGCAGATGACACTCAATTATACATCTCTACGCCAAACCACCCCAACGAAGCTGTGGAAGTGATGTCCCGGTGCCTTGAAGATGTATGGGTCTGGATGAAGTGGTACAGGCTCCAGCTCATGAAAAGTCTCTGAAAAGAGAAAACAATTCTTCCAGGGCCTCAATAAAGGGGATGAATGTCTTTAATCAATGCCAGTAATTTTGTCTTGTCCAAATAGGGCATTTTTTTCAGTGTTGCAGGAAGAATAATCTGGACTTCCTCCAATATCTTCTATAAAACCTCTCTTGACAGATCCCAGATGGCCGTACTTGTGGGTCAGCCAGGAGTTCTGCCACTTGTGCATTGAATGAATGTGGTCAAAGGTCCCCCATCTTAAGCTTGTCCTGAAAAGAGGAGCCCAAGGGGGGTCTCTGGGGTCCCCTCCTCCAACCAAAGATTCTCCCTGCTTTCTGTATTGGAGGATGGAGGAAGGAAGCAGGTCAGGCTGGGATGAATCCTCTCCATTCTGGAAACCTGCAGAGACCTGGATGACTCCTTGCACACAAACTGGGAGACCCCAAACCCCACTTCCTCAGGACTGTGTGGGAGACAGGAGAGAGGGGGAGTTCTTCCCCTCCCCCTCTGTTGAGAGAGGGCTGTTCCCCTTTAACCTAGATGGCCTCTTTGACCCCCCTTTCCAACCAGGGGTCTCCTCTGTTCTGGTGGTTCGCGGTTCCTCCCCAAGCCGCCCGGCCCACCAGCGGCTTTAAGAGCATCCCTGAACCATCGGGACTCTTGCCCGGTGGTTCGCGGCCTGCAGCAGGGACTTGTATCGGAGCTCCTGGCTGCTCCTGGGACCGCCCGTGCCTCCCTCCCCCGCCGCGGGCCACGGGAGCTTGTCCCGGAGCTCCTGGCTGCTCCTGGGACTGCCCGCGCCTCCCTCCCCTTCCTGCCTTCGCTCAGCTTCGCTTTTGTGCTGACACTGCTTGTCAAGGCAACTCTGTGGGGCAGCGGTAGCTGAAGGGAGCTGCCTTGACAAGCGGCATCAGCACGAAAGTGAAGCTGAGCGAAGGCTGGAAAGAGCAACTGCCGTTTCCGCTTCCTCTGCTCTGAGGGGCGAGCGCTGGGGCCGGCTCTCTCCTGGCTGCCCGCTTGCCACGGCGGGGGAAGGAGGTGCGGGCAGTCCCAGGAGCAGCCAGGAGCTCCGTGACAAGCCCCCGCAGCCCGCGGCGGGGGAGGGAGGCGCGGGCTGGGCCGGCTCGCTCCTGGCTGCCCACTTGCTCAGCTGCCTCTGAGGAGAAGCGGCGGCAAGAAGAAGAGAGAGAAAAGAGGAAGGAAGAAAGGAAGGAAAGAAGGAAGGAAGAATGAAGGGAGAGCAGATAGAAACAGAGAAAGAAGGAAAGGGAGACAACAAAGTCACCATCAAGCCATGCCCACACAATCATGTGACCACCTAGCCATGCCCACAAAATAAGCCATGCCCACAGAACCGGTAGGAGAAAAACTTAGAACCCACCACTGGTGTGGGCACACAGACATGCAACCCCCCGGGCACTCCCCACTTTTGGCATGCAATGGCAAAAAGGTTAGCCATCACTGCCCTAGAATCAAATGTCACACATCTATTTTGAAGGTTGTAGCAACCTGTTGATGATTAGTCATGATCTGTCAGCCTTTTGCTGCCAAATTTGAAATGTAGCAATGACAGAACCAAGATAGTTTTGGCACATTTGGGGAAAAGCCAAACCAAGTCACTAGCAGTTCCTGGGAGTGGGTTAGGCTTAGATCAGGGTTTCTCGACTTCAGCAATTTTAAGACCTGTGGACTTCAACTCCTAGAATTTCCTCAACTAAGGGGAATTCTGGGAGTTGAAGCATGTGTGCTAAAGTTGCAGAGGTTGAGAAACTCTGGGCTAGATTGAGAAACTGAAAAACCATCCTGTATGAAAGCAAAGAGCTCTGTTTTTGTTGGCAACAGATGTGTATCTTCAAGCTTCAAGCCACCAGTTCAGCTATGTTTGACTTCCGCCTCTTATTTATTGGTAAAATTTATAGACTACCTTCCCCTCCCAAATAATATCCAGGAATGTCACCTTAAAAACCTTTTCCTGGCATTGTAAATACTATAAAACACATAGAAAACAGTAACCACCAGCAAAAAAGAAAGCCACCGATAAAAATAGATATATATTTTCCAAATGTCGCTCAAATAGGTAGATGGGGTTGGGGGTGGGTAGTCAAAGACAGGGAAGAAGTGCCTGAAAAACATTATTTGGCAGAGATCTATGCAAAATCTCAGAACCCCCCATCTGTCTGCTTCAACAACAGTCTTTTACAACTGCTATTTTGTCTCTAAAATAAGTTACGATGCAGCGGTGGTGGGGAGTAGAATTTGCCCAATAAAGAAAGAATTACTGAAACAAAATGATAGTTCATAGCCAGCAGTTTTTATTACCCTATAATTATAACCATGTAGGCAGCTATGGAATAAATTCCTGGTGGCCAAGTCTTTGGGGTTTGTCAGGAAACAAATATCCATGATTTGAACAGAGCGCTGGTAACTATTTTGCTGTAAAATCATTTGGGCCACTGGAGACACGTTCTTCTTCTTTGTATGTGGAGGAGTAACCCTCAGATGTTAATTACCCACCTGTTTATTGAGACATATCTGTGCATATTTGTTAATGAAATGGTAACTAAGTGCAACAGAATCCGGGAAAATACATTTGTCATCATTAAGGGATGATGTTGCGCAGAAAAGCACCACCATTTACACATGAAGTAATTTAAGGGCTTCCAGTAGACTGTCTTAGGTTCCCAAAAAGGGTTTTTCCTGTTATGTCACACTAGTGAAACTGCATGTGAAATGTAACATACAGTTCTAGTATTCCACGAAAGAAAGAAAAAAGATGTTATACATGAAAAACAAAGGAAAGAGCAATAAAGATGACAGAAGTTGAGGCTAAAATGTATGATGAACTGTTAAGGGAACTAGGTATGTTTAGCCTATCAAAGAGATGGATTAGGAGTGACATGATAACTCTCTTCCAGTACTTGAGGGACTGACACAGAGAAGAGGGGACTTGACTTATTGTCCAAAGGTCCTGAGAGTAGGACAAGAATTAATGGTTAGAAGCTTGCTAAAGACACATCCAGCCTAGAAGTAAGGAGAAAATTCCTGACTGTGAGAACAGTTAATGAAATAACTTGCCTCCTAGAGTTGTGGCTGCTCCATCACTGGAAGTTTTCAAAAATACATTGGACAATCATTCAACCAGGTTAACATAAGGTCTCCTGCCTTGAGCTGGAGGTTGGACTAGAAGACCTTGAAGATCCCTTCCAGCCCTGTGATCCTATGTTCTATTATTATTATTATTATTATTATTATTATTATTATTATTATTATTATTATTATTATTATTATTATTATTATTA
>JANHFP010001602.1:0-11493 GCA_032468135.1 Calamaria suluensis
GATTTTTATTTCACAGGATGATAATAATAATAATAATAATAATAATAATAATAATAATAATAATAATAATAATACCAGCATCCATTCTGTTCTGTTACAACAAAATGGTTGCAGCAACCAGCCAAATCAATAAGACTGATAAAAAAAGATTGCAAGAAGATAGGGAAGAGTAAGGAGACAATTTCCTACTTCCTTCATTTCTATCTCTTCTGCAAGCTGTTTTACAAGTTGGACACTGCAACACAGATAAACTGAAGATCACCTTTATTCTAGTATAAATTAGTATATGTACATTTTAGTATGGTATAAAGGTATAACATGGATACTGAATTAAAATATTCTTTTTGTTGCTTTTAATCATACCTATTTATATGACATTAATTTAAGATTAGTCATACTAAAGAAAGTTAAACTAAATATGTCATACATAAGTATACAATATCGTACATGTATTTAGTGAACTGAATATCTTTACTGTCCTATGGTAAATTTTTCATTATAATGTAAGATGAGACTTTGCACAATGAAAAGTAAATAAAATGTAACAAAGCACCTCATGGAAATGTTTGAACATTCAGATAGCGAGGAAATGCAGTAATTAAGAAATATTACCTGGTTTGAACGTGTCAGCCTCAATAGATTTGGAAATTCGTCCCTAATCTCATCTATAATTTCCAAGATGGCTCTCTGTATAACCCCAGCTGAATTGAAATACAATAATTAAAATAATAAAATCCTGATCTTCAAAATTAATTTCAAATATGAAGTGTTGCATATTTGTTTAAAAAAGGGGTTAAATCAGGTATAATAGCAGGGCTAAGGACTGAGTTGATATCAATATTTGACTACTAAACTGGGGACCCCATGTTATATTGCTAAACTAGCATTGGAAACTAAAATGCCCTTCAGATTTTGTTAGGTCCCATTCAGGAACACAGGATCCTACAGAATTTGAACCATATTCTGAACACTATGTGGTGACTATGCCCAGAATCAATATTCCTTCCCTTTTTTTTCTGCATTGTACGGTGGCTCAGTCCCAGGAAAGTCTATTCCCATTTGGGGGAGTTGGATTAGAAGGACCTCTCCAAAATTATGATTTTCCTGATCTCTCTTTGAAGAATCTTGAATAGCAGTAATTTGTAGAAATCAAAAACCTGTTGCCATCAAGTTAGCTAAATGGTGGTATGGCTTAGGGCAACTTCTTATATTGTATAAACTTTATTTATAGTCAATTTTTAGTCAGCTTGATCAGATCTGCCTCCTAACTGTATCCAAGAGGTTAATAATTTGGCAGGACTATGGACCTTCATTACTAACTTCCTTTACTGTTTAGAATAGAATATAATTCTTTATTGGCCGATTGTGATTAGAGACATAAGGAATTTGCCTTGGTGCATACCCTCTTGGTGTAAATAAAAGATACATTTGTCAAGAATCATAGGTACAACACTTAATGGTAAGTCGTAGGGTAAAAATAAGCAATCAAATCATATTGGGAAACAGTCAATATAAATTGTAAGGATACAAGCAACAAGGTTACAGTCATATAGTCATAAGTGGAAGGAAATGGGTGATAGGAATGATGAGAAGATTAACAATAATGCAGACTTAGTAATTAGTTTGACAGTGTTGAGGGAATTATTTGTTTAGCAGTGATGTCATTTGGGAAAAAAACTGAAATTGTGGCAGCAACTGGAGGCACTGAGATGTCAGAAATTTATGTAAGGAAAAATATGGGAACATACCCATCTCTCACATATTTCTAAGTGCATAGGCAGTTTACTGAAACTTTTCGCTCAATGACATTTCTCTTCAAGTTTGGTTATCTTCGCCAAATTCAACAAAGTTGTGTATATTTGAATGTGCATATTTGGTAGAAGTTGGATTTCTTTTAAATGTTTGATAATTTAAGATGAAAATATTCTTAGACTTCATACCTTGTCCAGCAAATTTCCTGAAAATCTCTCCAGATATCCACGCAAGTGGCCTAAGAGCCATTTTTTTTATCCTTGCTACTACTACTTGTTAGAGGATGGTGTCTTCCAATCAAATGGATGGTTCAAGCCACAAATGACAGCATCCCATACATATGCATATCTCTACCTTCAAGGCAGGAGACCTTTATGAGAACATAATGTACCTCTCAAACACATACAGCCTGGGCAATCAGTGTGTCTCATTTATACCAAATTAGCCTCATTTTAACAGACAGGACTTTCAAATAATTCCAATATACCGGAATGAAGGAATGTATGAGATAACCTGAAAACTGGAACAACCTCAGCAGTTTATAATCATTAGCAGATTCAAACGCAAAATTTAAAACCAATGGGGATAGGGGGAGAAAACACAAGATTTCTGGGTTATACAAAATTCAGAACAAATAAAATGTTCCACATTTCACATTCTTGAATTTTAAAATGCAAGCCTCTATTTTTCAAGATATCTCAAAATTAGGACTCAAGATTTCCTGATTTTCATCTCATTTCGTATAAAAGTATTTCAATTTTAGAATCCTCCAAAATATTTTTCATAATTATCTTTCCTAAATTTCTCCCTTGTATCCTCTAATTGTGATTGTCTTCACATGAAATTATGCTCTCAAGCATTATTTGCATATTAGTTATTGTAATAACTAATATTGTAATAGAAGTTTGAAATACATGTTATTTTCAGAGAAATATATAGTTGAAAAGCTCATGATTCAGAGTTATACACTAAATAACTTACATCTGAAGGGCAAATAAAAAAAAGCAATACCTATGGAGATTCTCAATGTTACAAAAATAATAACACTCATTATTAATGACTGGTATAGAACACTGCATTATACAATACACCAATACTATATCTGATTATTCTCATTTAGATGAAGTAATTTCAGCAAGCAAATATAAAAGGGAAAAATCACTTTATTTTAATAATATACTCTTTTCACATGACAAAACATATTTGCACAGCTTTACATACCATGAAATACTACCTCAACATTTTATTTTTAAAAATCTATTGTGCATTGGCTTTATCAAATAAAAATACATCTAATAAATAATTTACATAGCAGTTTACTTTTGCCAGTTTTTGGAATTTCAGCATTTTATACTCTTCAGCAATGTTGATTTATTAGGTACTTGGAGCTCCAGAAAATCAATAAAATTGAAAATATTGGTATACTTTTTAATTTTTTTTTAAAGATAGAAGTTGCAGAATATAATGGAGAACAAATATTTAAGTATTATGGTCATTAAAATTGCTTTAAGATTTAAAGTGTACATTTTGAACAGCTTAGTTGTACTACTTAATCTACTATTACCCTTCATAGTAATATATGCATTATTTAAATATAAGCTGCTTTTGAATAGTTATGTAGTCAATTCAAAATATTTTAATACTATTTAAGTTGTCTTTCTTCTAAGACTTCAAATATATCATCTAGCGTGCACTGAAGACATGTCAGATGTTCATCTAATTTCTGTTCCAAATAGCTAGTAATGAGACAACCTATCCAGGCATCAAACACATTATATCCAACCCCAAAACCATCTGGCACTACTGGTCCAAATCCACCATGATTAATTGCTGGAGTGCTTAGTGTACTGGTTGAAATGTTAATGTGGCTTATGCTTGCATAGGCTGGATCTTTATAAATATCAGGAATATTTCCACCTCTGCGCTGGACAAGGTACTTCAAAGCAAATAAGTGGCGATCAAATCCTTGACCTGGATAAAGAAAGAGGCAGATTCATTGAATATAAAGAGTGAATAGGATATTTACACTATGAATACATTATAGGTACTGTATGTGCAGAACATGATAAAATCAAGCACCATATAACCATATACACTATATAGTCACTCTGAAGACTCATCAATACCAACAAACTCTGAACATAACCAACATTTCTTGCACTAAAGTTATGGAATTCAGAGGGTTTCATCTTTAGTCAACTGTGGAATCTAATTAAGTTTGCTCCTTTATATAATTTCTAATTTCCAGTAGCTGTGTATAATAACCCCTCCTCCTACTTTATATTAAAATATTATAACTCTCAAAAATAAATTGAATAGTTTTACAGTGCACTAACACATGAATTAATTTGTATATTTATGCTTAAGTTGGTGCATGAATTCCATCCATTGATCTTTATATAATTTGGGATATGATTTAATGTATGGTATATAAATACAAATATTTTAGCCTATACAACTACAGTACAGCGACTCTGCTTTCTGCTTTTAGTATTTTATGTTATTACTTTATCTATTTTTTCTCCCAAACTTTTTCCTCATTCTGTTCTCTACTTACATTTTCATCTTCCCATTATATATTATTTCCATATTATTTAAAATACTAAATAATTATTTTACAAATGACAATAAAAACAATCTGAAAACTTCAGAATTTTTCATGGGATCCTAATTAGCAGTGACACACGCACACAGACCAAACATTCAAAAGCCAATTATAAAAACGAATGGCGACATGAATTTTAGCTGCTTACCTGTAACTATGGTTGTTTGAGTGATCATCTGTCCAGCAAATAAATGGGTTCTGTGCCTGCACCAATCTCAACCAGAAATCTTCTGTAGGTGGGATTTCTGGCAGAAAGTGTATCCCTACTGTGCATGCTCCTAGAAGAAACTGTCCTGCATTCCCCTCAGTTCTCAAGAGACTGTCATTTCAGTTCAGAAATCAGGAATACCTACCAAGGCAGGCACCTGTAGCAAGGAAAATTGTGGCTCAGTAAATTGTGGCATGGATGACAAGACAAAGAACTATAGTTACAGTTAAGCAATCTATTCTTCATTATGGTCTTTGGGCACCACATACTGTGCATGGATAATAGGTAAGAGAATCTTGAAGGCTGCGAATCAAGTGCTAAGTTAAGAAAGTACAAGGGATAATTCTGCTCTGCCACAACTAGCATTTACTATTGCCAAAAGTCTATTTGGTAGCATTTTATAAATGTCAACTGGTTGGACCAAATAGTCAGTTCTTAGAGGTCCAACCAAATCCCACAAAAAAGAATTCTATAAATTGATATTGGCATTTCCCATACCATAGAGAAGCAGCAGATGGGATGAGATAAGCCAACCAATAATATGAAGCGATGATGGGTTTATACCAGATTGCACAATATCATAAAGAAAATTTTAAAGACAGAAAAGAAGGGAACTCCTTGATGTTGCCTAAATAAAATGCCATAGATCACTGCACATCCTGTGAAAGAAGAATCTTGAGATGGAGAGAAGATTGCAATAAGTGCATTAATAGTTTATATAAAAGGTAATTCCAACTCACCTTTGGAAAAGAAAATTCAGTCCATTTGTAGTATCATCTGATGAAGATGTAATTACAGAAATGGAGTGAATCTGCTTTAAGAACATGCAACTCCATGAGTAAGTGAACATAACCATTACAAAAAAACCTAATTTAAGGAGATATAGATTTATGATGGCCAATGGCTAAATGGCTTCCTTATGAATTAGGAGTGCATGATGGAAAGATTCCATCATGACATTTACTATCAGGGATTCATAAGATGAAACATTAGGCTGTTTCTGACACGTAAGAAATGTTTAAAAAGTCATAATGTTTTCACAAGAAATTCCATCACATCCTTTTAAGAAGTCTTGTTCATGAAAGACTTCCAAATGAAGATAACAAACACAGGGATCATGCATCTTCCCATATTCAAAATTAAGAGAATGTGCAACTGTAGATGTTGAAGATAAGAGATCCTGAAATAAATTCAATAAAGAAGCAAAAGCCAGAGCATCTTTTTGTTGCTAGAATCTGAAAGCATTTTGGTGAAGTACCTCAGAAGATAACTGTGATAATCTTTAGGATTCAAAAAGGGTAGGATTTCATCTCTAGAAAAAGATATGTTCTCTTGACTGCAACAGCAACCATAGTGAACATTCAGAGCTATTGTAAATAATTTTATTGCAGATGTTTCCCTATCAACTGAACTTTGTGCACTAGAGTTTTCAGGAGGCAGTCACCTGAAAACTAATGACATTTGGGAGGGGGCTGTCATCACTATAGAACAGATACTTCACTTTAAAAAAACAATGCACAAACCTTCTCAGTATTTGCTTCCAAAGTCTAGTATGCTATACAACCAATATGGTTGATACCATGAATCAGAGTAAGCACTGAATAGCATAAACCAAATCTAAGAATCATGACTATGGGTTAAAGATAAAAGAAAAATGGCTTAGTAGAGAATTCATACTACCTGAAAATCCAACTGGATTCCAATATACACTGTCAAATTAAAGACAGGATCAGAGAAGCTTTGCTGTGTAAATCATGAGTCCCAGTCTATTTTAGTACATTGGACCTGTTTGTTTGCTTAACTATAGATAAGATGATGAAGCTATAAGGAAGTGATCAATGTGAATTTGAATGCCCAAGAGGTGTAGATATGCCATCACTCTGCAATTGCTGGAGAGCATCTGAAGCTGGAGAGACATGCTCTGCAGTGTAAAGCAGACACTTCTAGCAGTATGAGTGAAAGACTAGATGGAAGCAAACATCTTTATTATATCCATGACCTACAATGCAAATAAATCCCTTAGACAGGAAAGGAGAAAGTTGTTTTACAAACTAATTTGCCTAAAATTTCAAACCTTGCATTTATCTGGAGACCATAAATATGTAGTATTGTTTCTCTCTATTTGGCTTTACTATCCAGTAATAAAAGTTAGTCTCAGATGGGATGGTAAAACAGGTTTGATTGGAACTGGAGTTTTTCCTACAAGAGAACAATCAGCATCATTGAACTGGCAGGAGAGTGTGTCAGACATCTTTGTGTGGTCCCTGCTGTTAGATAATTACAGTCACTCTAGTCAATAGTGAAATATCCAATGTAATACCCTGTAAGGCTTTAAAAAATGAGGGAGCCTGAAATGAAAGAGGCTCATCTGATATAATCATTGTGTTAAAAGATATATCTTGGGGCACCCCAATGCTTCTATATTTCTGTCACAATATGCCACCATAGTCTGTGTGACCCTACTATGTAGCACACAGTATCAAGGGTGAAACTGAGAAGTGGATGAAGAGTTAATTGGATCTATACCTATCCATTAGCAATGTTTTAAAATCCTTTGTAATCTGCCAACTGACTGTGTCTGGGCAGAGTAGGCCTTTTAGTCAGTTTTGAACCTCCTGTGAAAATTCTGTGATAGCCAGATTCAAAGTTGAATGATCTCTATCAGGAATGTAGAGAAACAGTCAAGATGTGCAGTACTTATCAATACTTATTTGTTCAGAAAGCTGCAAAGCCTGTGAGAGTAAAATGATATCTAGCTCCTTATTATGGTATGCTAAATAAGAGAGAAAAGAAGCTATTTTCTCCAAGAGAAAACTCAGAATGCTTGATTGCTTGGAATCCAACTCTATTTCTTTGGAAGCTAGATTTTCTGCAAATACTTAGCTAAATGGAAAAAGTCTGATAGGACTGGTATTGTCCCATGTATGTCAGCTTCAGATGAACAAACATTTCAGTGTCAGCCTGAAAATCTGGCTGTGCAGCCAAGGACTTTGAGCATAGGCAACATACCAAAGTAATAATCAGTGGAGATTCTATGGAATAAATCTAATTCAGCTGGTACCACAAAATAAGACAGATGGGGTTCTGGCAATTAGGCTATCTGAAGTCAACTGATAGTTATCTTGAACATATGGCTGTGTTAGGGCAGATTATCAGGTTTATACTAGGCGATTTGTTCAGATGACCACATCAGTTTATCCAAAAGGGCTACTTCAATCCTAGCAAGGTTCTGTACTCTTGGAATGATCTATAGTGGCAAGTGGAACTGGTAAAAAGGATCATCCAATACTGAGCTACTTTGGGCTTGCTTTAACCCTTAGCAAAGGTATTTTTTGTTGGCTTAGAAACTAGCAGTTGGGTAGATTTACTGATGTCAAGACAGAAAGGAAAAAGCACAGTAACAGTAACATTTGATTTGCTTCTCTCTGAAAAGAAATTTCTTGTATCAGTGCAATTTATTACTCCATTTAAATAATTATATTCTTTCCATTTGCTCTTTATTTCCCCAAATTCCAAAAGGGAAAGGGAGGAGGCAAAAGTTCGTAGTCCTGGTTATGTTTACCCAAGTAGGAGTGCTTCCTCCCACTGAAAGGCATTGGTGGACCAATTTTTATTTACCTTTGGCCTAGGAGCATGAACTGTATGGATTCACTTCCTGCTAAAATCTCAATTAAAGAAGGTTCCAGATGGAGTTTCAGTGCAAACGCAGAACACCTATGCCTTTTGCATAGACTACAATAATGAAGAACTAGTATTATTGTGACATGATATACACAGGACAGAAAAGATCTAAATGAAAAAGGAATATTGAGTTAGGTTTTTAAGTTTAATTAATTAGTCAGCAAATAATATATTGTTTAAGAATTAGAGGTACTTCTCGTTCACCAATGATAATTGGAACTGGAATTTCTGTTGCTAAATAACTGTAAAGTGTTATGTTACAATTTTAGGGCGTGTCAAATTTGTCAACTTTCAATTTCCAAACATTAGGGGTGCTCAAAAGTTGTAACATGCCTTGGGGATTGTAAATATATTTTGGTTAAATATAATTTACAAGTGCTTGGTAAGTAACTACATAAATATTGTAACTTTTTAACATTGTTTGTTTCATTTGTTACATGACTATGCTGATTAGCTATGGTAGATCCAGCAGTCCCTAGTTATCCTTATTAATCACTGTGGGTCATTTAAGTGAGGACCTCATGTGATTGCAACTTCAATTTCCTGTCCACTTCCCCATTAACTTTGTTGCAAATTGCAATTGTGATTCTGGGAAGTTACAATAGTCAGAAATGTAGACCACTTTCCAAGGGTCTGAATTGTAATCATGTGACATCGTGTGTCATCATTGTGTGGGGGTGCCATAATGTCTGGAACTGTTAGGATCTTGTAAGTGCCACTTGTTCAGCACTGTTAGTTTGAACGATCACTAAATGAGTGGTTGTTCAGGTCTCTGTAAAAGTGAATTACTATTGTGCATGTCAGATGTAATATATAAAATAGTCACAAATCTTTTCCAAGCTAAAATACCAATGGATCTTATAGATTTAGCATTGAACGTTATAGCAGAATGACCTCATTTACACTATGTGTAACAGGCTTATACAATGCTGAGAATGCATTATGTCTGGATACTGCTTTTGCATGATAGAAAATAAAAGGAAAAATTAAATATAATAAGTGCCAAGGCAAGTTTTTTTTTAATCCAAATTATTTAGTTTTGTTAAATTTGAAATTCTACTAAAATATAGTTTATGAAAATTGACTTCATTAAGCAATGGCTTATAATTACTCCCCAAAGTGAAGACATTTCCCATTCACACTGTTGAGGAGATTGAATTTAATGGTATATTTGACTTCATTATATATATATACACACTAAATACTGAACTTTCATGGCTGGTCCTAATAACTTAGTTGAGTCCATATTAAGAAAAAATTCTATACAGTTTATTAAAAACCGGTTCTCAAATAATTCTCCTTCAATCTAAAGAAATACATTTTAAAAATCCAAGTCTGCTTTTTCTGGGATGATGTTACTTAGAAATACCTGCTTGTATAAATAATAAACCAAGATTTAAATTAAGATGCTAAAAAAGTTAAGTTTTAATGGTGGAATTATTACAAAAGTTTCTGTAGTAATTTATTTACTTCATATATATATATATATAACCATCTATTTCATAAAACACAGCTCTGGGCAGCCACAAGAATAATAAAACAACAACAATAATAATAAAATGAAGAAAACAAAGAAAATTAGTTGCTTGATCTACCATCTCCAATCCTCATAATTTTTGCGCTCCAACTTTGCTCCTGAGGAAAAGCTAGTTCCTCCCAGAAAGCTAGAAGGGTGAAAGCCTGCCAGATTTCAGAAAGAAAGGTGTTTTACAGAGAAGGGGCTGTTATTGATATAGTAATTACTGAATTGAAGAACCTTTTCCTTTGTAATTATAACAATCACAAGCTAAAATTTCACAGATTTTTTAGAAGATAAATATATATATATAAATACATAATTCTGGAGAATTTGGGATCATCCAGATATTACTGAGCTTATATTTATTATTATTATTTATTTATTTTATTAAACTTCTATACCGCTCCTCTCCTTGCGGACTCGGGGCGGTGTACAGCCATAATCACAATCATAAAACATAAAATAGAAAAATTAAAACATATATTAAACGATTATATGGCTCTAAAATCATTAAAATTAATACTATTAAAATTCCCTAAAAATTCTTAAAATATTTAAAACCCCTAAATTCTTAATTAACATTTATTAACCCAAGCCAGCGAGACAGAAGAGGTAAGTTTTTAGCTCCCGGCTAAATGGTGCTTATAGGTGACTTACTTACTTCTATTGTAGAATTCCCAAATAGAACTGTATACCAATGTTTGCTTATTGTTGTTTTTCCCCCCACAAAGTCTTTCTCTAATACGAACAACTTTTATTTAATAAAAAATAATAATCACATATCCCCTTTCAAAATATGTTGTGCCCTAACTATCCTCCATTTGGACAGATGATATTTTCTCATTTAAATAGATGCTATTGGCAGTCCCAGTTTAACAACCACTTGGTTGTTAAGTGAAGCAGTTGTTAAGTGATACCTTAACTGTACTTATTATTTTATTTTGGCTTTTACTTTACAGACCTTTGAAGGTTGTAAATGCAAAAACTGGTCATAAAGTCATTTCTTCATCACTGTTGTAGCTGCTAAGAGTTGCTAAACAAGAACTACCTTTAAAAGATATTAGTTAATATCATTAAAAAGCAAAATTACCCTCAAGTCAAACTCAATTCTTGATGACACTATGGCAGTTCCTTGACTGATAATATTGACAGTATATTGACAGTCATATTTAAGTAGTGCTTGGATTGGGATCACCAGGAAATCCCAGCATGGTAGAAGTTGAAAAAAATTGAATAAGGCAACATCTAGCAATCCATTTTCATAGTTCCCAGAAGGAAACAAAAAGATGTATCCTTTAACAGTTTGCAAAAATAGCATTTCTCTTCCAATAATTTGTAATAATCTGTACTGTCTCTATAGACTTCATTAATGAAGCATAGAATTGCAACACCATCTCCCCAAGAGCGTTCAAAATTTATTCCCGCATTTCCATCACTAGTGACAATCAGACTAAAGGATTTGTCAAACCAGTGGTATTGGATTAGAGATGGGGTGAGTAGGATTCAAATCTCCATTTAACTAGGAAACATAATGACTTGAGTTGCTTAGAAGACAGATATAAATGAAATAATTAGTTTTTAAAATGCTGCTACATTCTATATTTCTCTATAACTTCATACCAAAGCTATAATTATAACAAAGCTGGAACTAAGAACTAAATTATGTGAAAATTTCTAACTATCCTTGCCATAAAGTACACCCCACAACAGAAACCCCATTCTTTTCAT
>JANHFP010001602.1:62674-74375 GCA_032468135.1 Calamaria suluensis
GGTTCAGACTTGTACTCACTGGTGACTAATTAAGGCACCTCTCGCTCTGTACTGTACCAGCTTGCATTGGGCGGAGGGAGAGAGGATGATCTGGGCTCTTCCTCCCTCACTTCCTCCGTGCTGCACAGCGTCTCTTTTGCCTTTGCATGCAGGGAGGCGGCCGCAGGAAACTGAGTGGGTGGGGAGGAGAATGGGTGGGCGTGGCCTCCCCTCCCCTCCATTGTGCACCATTGGCAGTCTCTGGGGAGGAGGCGTTGCCAGGGCAGTTGGGCGGTGTAGCTAAGCAGCGAAGTCAGCCTTTGTGAGTCAGCCATCACCCCCAGCAGCTTCAGCACCTCCTCCTCCTTCCTTCCGCTCAGCGGAACTTTTAAAAAAGCACGGGAACATTTAAAAAAGCAGGACTTTTTAAAAGGGACGCGGGACAATTGGCTAAAAAGCGTGTCTGTCCTGCCAAAAGCGGGACGCCTGGTCACCTTATCCATAGATATATGGCTTTTACAAGATGTAAGAAGGAACACTGGCCTCTTTATTTGAAAAAGTTGCATAGGTCTGCTCTACAGGATGCCATGCTTCTGTAGAATACTCAAAGTTAGTACAGTTAGCCTCCTGCCATCTTTATGTCCCCATAAATCTTATTGGCTGGGAGTAATGGAACAATCAGGCTAACATCTGGAAGACATTGCATTGAAGCCAATTGAATTTCAAATAAAGGCAAAAGCAGGCTAGTAAAAAATATATATATTAGTCAAGGTCCAATCATGTTTTATAGCAGGGCTTTCAAACTCATGGCCCACAAGCCGGATACATCACGAGCTGGCCACATCCATGCCCAGTTTTGTGAAGGGGAAAAAAAACACATCCTCATATGCCACTGTGACAACACAAGTTTGACACCCCTGTTTTATAGTAAGGTATGTGCTAATTAAAACAACTCAGCCTTCATACAACTGCTTGGGTGTAGTTCTGTGCCCTAGGCTATCTGCAAGAGCAGCCACTAAGATGCTGCTTATTTGTATATATGGGGACTTTGCAAGTTCTTATAGGTAAAAAGCCTCTCTCTGATGATATCACTTCCTCAAAGGGAATCTTGATTTCCTCTATCCCATTACATTAATTTGAACCACACCTAGATGCTTACCTTCACTGAGCCCCGATCTTCTTTAGCATGACAGAAAGTTCTCCACTATTGTTTAGAGCATCTAGATCTGTAAAGCCACCAATACACATTTCCCCAATAAAAATTCGAGGAACCTAGAAAGCAAGCATAATGTATTACTCAGCAGACAAAATCTCTTTAGACTTCTCTTTCCTCAAAACACAAACTTTGCATATTGCTGTCAGAGTAACAAACTATAAGGTAAGGAAAAGGAGCAGGCTAAGAGCTACATCATTAGCTATGCATAAAAGTCATGCCAATAAGATAAGCCTGGATTTTTTTTTATTATTTAAATGTGTTAGGGGTGTTCACTCCAATAGACATCTGGGCATCTTATAAAATCTAAATGAATAAACAAACTGTAAGAACATTAAAAACAAAAAGACCACCCAAAAAACCACACCATAATAATAAGTAAATTGCTTATCACTTGAGGCCAGGCAGATTAGTAGCTGGTTTCTTGTCTCTGATATATGCCAGAAAGCATTCAGGGTAATGATGGAAGGAAATGGGGTATGGAGAACCCAAGGCAGCTTAACTTGCTTGCTCAGAACTCCCAGAATTACATATAGCTGTCTCAGCATCAACTTCATATTTTTCAATTTAGTAATTCTCTAAAAATGCCAGAAAGTTCCTATAATCCCTAGTCAATTTGACATTGTTGTGACTATAGGGCAGTGACGGCTAACCTTTTTGCCATCGCGTGCCGAAAGTAGGGGGTGCCCAGGGGGTTTCCGCATCAGCGTGCCCACACCCACACCCACAATTCAATTCACCCCACCCTCCCTCGAAAGGCTCTGGAGTCTGGGGAGAGTGAAAAACGGGCCTTTCCCACACCTCCAGGCCCTCCAGAGGCTGGAAACAGTTTCTTTCCTGATGTCTGGTGTGGGCGGAAGGCCCGAAAATCAGCTGGCCAGCGCCCACACGTGCATCAGAGCTGAACTAGGGAAACGCTCATCTGCCCACCAATATGGCTCTGCATGCCACCTGTGGCACCCATGCCATAGGTTCGCAATCACGGTTATAGGGGCTGCAATTCAACAGTTATTTAGAAAGGCTTCAAGTACAAGTTTACGTATTTTGTTTTGCTAATATATTTTAAGTTGGGTTGAAAAACTTAATTTTGCAATGGAGAAAAAAAGCAGACAAACTGAGCTACTACAACAGTCGGACTGTCATAAGATTATTCAAATTTTATTTATTTGTAGATTTTTATCCCACCTTTGTTATTTTAAAAGTAACTCAGTAAACATACCTAATACTCCTTCCTTCTCCTATTTTTCCTCTCAACAACCACCCTGGGAGATGAGTTGGGCTGAGAGAGAGTGACTGACCCAAAACCATCCACTCAGCTTTCCTGTGAAGTCAGGACTATAACTCACAATCTCCTGGTTTCTAGGTTACCACTTTAGCCACTACACCAAACTGATTCTCAAATTTTGGCTCAAAAAAAGAAATACCTGCTTGCCCTAAAGCATCTTTGTTGCCCTATTTGAATAATTACCCAAGAGGTCAAAATATTTTGAAATCAGCTTACAAAAGCCAAGGAACAGAATGGGAAGGAAGTGATCCATGCTTTTGAAAGGCATTTATTTTGGGACTCTGCTCCATTTAACTAGTGTCAGTTTTTTCATTTTTTTTTTACATTCATGGCATTCTATTTTATAATACAAATTGTTGATTCAATATAAACGTGGTTCCCTACAATAAATGCAAAACAGAATAACCCTAGCTTGCCGAAGATGCTTCAATTTTTACAAGGCTTGCACAGGAGATGCTTGGCGGATTCATTTTCACTCACACTGCATTTATGCCAGTGATGGGTTGTTCCTGGTTTGGACCAGATCCAACAAAGGTAGGACTAGCCCTCTACCCATCTAGCAACCGGTTCTCACCATCCGGGAGCTGGGCTCTCCCACCCGCCCCGGCTCGATTTAGTACTTTTATTTTCCTGTTTTCCGCCAGCCAAATCAACTGATTGCCATACCTCGCCATTCCTAAATGGTTCTGAGCATGAGAAGACCACACTGCCATGCATGCTCTACTGCGCATGCATGGAGTGCCCACACAGTGTGCATGCTGTCATGTGTATTCTACTGTGCATGCGCTTGCAAAGTGAGTGTGTGTGTGTAGCATACACACCGATTGTGCGATGATCAAACTGGTAGTAAAGGTAAGTAGAACCCACCTCTGGTTTATGCCTTTTACATGCAGTAATTTATTAAGTGAAACTAGCTTCTTTCACTCTACAGTGCCTCCTTTTCTTGGGAGAAGCAAAGGGAAGGGATACTTCAACCATTAAGCCATGTGATCCTGAGCCACCATTAAACCATCCTTCCAAGCAGTCTCCATGTTTCCAGTTTCCCGACTTGGAGCTGAACCCAGATGGATATTTCTTCCAACAGTGGTAAGGCCCAACAGGCAAGAGGGATTGACTACGTTGAAATTGAGATCTAAATTTGAAATCTCTTAAAAGCGAGGGCAGTGAGGGAAGGACAAGGCAATAACTTGGATGCCTACTGACAAGGTAGGGCTGGCTAGGTCCATGATGGCGAACCTATGGCACGGGTGCCACAGGTGGCACGTGGAACCATATCAGTGGGCACATGAGCTGAGCTCAGGTGCACATGCGCTTGCTGCCAGCTGATTTTCGGGCCTTCTGGACCCACTGGAAGTCAGGAAATGGGGCATTTCTAGCCTCTGTGGGACCTTCAGGGGAGTGGTGAAGGCCAGTTTCTCCCTCCCCATACTCCTAGAAAGGATCTGGAGCCCAAGGAGAGGAAATAATGGGCACACCGTGCCCACCGTGCCATCATGTGCCAAAAGTGGGGGTCGCATTGGGGTTGTGCAGGTAAGCACAGGAGGTCAGGGCACATAGAACTATGGGTGTCGGCACACACACACATAAACCTCCTCTACTCTCCCTATTTTTGGCACGCGATGGCAAAAAGGTTAGCCATCCCTGGGCTAGGGGATGCTATCAGTCAGTGGGTGAGCCCTCTTCTTCCTTGGAGGGATGGGGAGTAGGGATGCAGTTGTCCTCATAGTCCTCATAGTCCTTTTGTCTCTCCCACCCAAGAAAAGGAGCAGGAAATTCCACAGGTTAACTAAGGAGGAGGAATACTGATTTCTGACATTCTCTGCAAGCTTCCCACAATCTTAATCAGGAAGTCAGAAGTTACTCCCTTTCCCATTGTTTTCCCCACCCCTTGGTTATCCAGTTTATCTCTGAAAGAATGACTCAATGCATCATGGTTGTCTATAGTCATTTATATTCCCATAACTTCAAAGAGACATTGCATTCTGGTCCCTAAATAGTTCTATTTCCAAAGATAGATCCAAATTTTACCTCTCCCAGTCCAAGATACCAGGTAAGGATTTTGCAAAGACAGAAGGGAGCACTGCTCTGAGCACATTACATTCTGAGGAGCCAGATGAAGAAACAAGCTATATTTAGACACAAAGAGCACATAACTCACTTCCTCCATTTTTCTGAGCTTTGTTAGGCTAAAAGATTCTGAACAACCCATATTACTGTTTAACAGCTGCAAGAGCTCAGCATTGCTTCCATGTGCAATCTCAAAGTTTATTGACATTTATCCCATATCACTAAACCCAAACCAAAGTTTAAAAACTACAGAAGCTGGGTTGATTCATAACCCTAAACTATTTGCTGCAAATAAACCCCATTTACATGCTGTAATGCAGTCCAAAACCCATTGTATCCAGATACATAATGTGATCCAGACACAAATCCTATCGTTGGCGACTTTGTTGCAGATAATTACTCAGCTCTTTCCTCACCCCACATTTCAGCTTTTTGGAAAAGCAATACTGTACCAACAGTTCAACTGTTAAAAGAGCATATTGTATGAGTTATAGTATTGGAAAACAGCCACATGAAAACAGAGAGCTTTTCCTTACATACTCAGAAGGCAAAACACATGATCTCACTCTTAGATATAACATTCCTCTTTCATTCTGTTTTTAAAGGAAACTCACCGTTCGGGCACCCGTTAACTGCATAAGATAGTCTTGAATGGCATCCATATCCTTTTGGCTTGTGAGATCAATATATTCCAAGTGGCCAGACTTGATATTAATTTGTTTCAGAAGTTCTAGTGCCCTGTGACAATATGGGCAACTGTTCTTTCCAAATACAACCACTTTACCAGATGCAATATGACTATTTACAAATTGCTGGGCCATCCTAAAATTCTTAGTAGATCCCACAACAAGAGGCCAATTCTTGAGGTTGAGAGGAGTAAAAACAGAAAGCAATAGCTCAGCTGCACTACAGACGTCAGGTTATATGAGTTCTCCCTTTGGAAGCCAACATCCTGTAGGAGGAGTTACTTCTTCTCTGTTTCTTACTGTTAAAGAGATATGCACAATTGCTTAATTTTTGAACTATTGCTTAATAGAAATATGTAGGTGCTTCCCACTCAGGGTATGAAATGATTTGGTCACAGGTTAACAAATTTCACAATTAACTACTGCTGGCTGTATTGTGTTTTGATTTGCCTGCTTTATTGTTGTTAAGAGAGACTCTGTTGTAACAATCAACAGTTGCTCATCAGGATGAAGGATTAAAACGGGTGATCTAATTGCAGAAAACTATGCATAGATGCACAGGGAATTTACTGGAAGGGTGGAATAACAGTTTGTCCAATAAATGCAGTTTGAAGATATACCATGAAACCAGTAATCATTGCCTCTTTACCTTAATGCATTTGTACTATGTTTATTTTACCAACAGCAATATTTCTGGACATGCCAATAGAATTAATTAATTCTAGAATGCCCACTTTTTGGAAGAGGTCTGGTACCATCTTTCCTGACTAAGGTTTTTTTTTAAAAGGCATAAACTTTCATGAGTTACATGTCTTTTAATAAAATTTGTTGGTTAGGAAAGAGGCCACCAGTCTTTTTCTGTCTCCCCCCATTACAACCTAATACAGCTCTCCTACAACACACATTTGTAATACTCACTGGATTACACCAGGGGTGTCAAACTTGATTTCATTGAGGGCCACATCAGGATTGTGTTTGACCTCGGGGGCATGGGCAGGGTAGGCATGGCCAGCTCGGCGTCACTCATGAAGGCTCCGTCTTTGGCCATGATGGCCTCCTGCAGCCTTCTGCCAGCAAAAATGGAGCTTGGGGAGGCCATGCATGGCCCGCCTCAGCTCCATTTTCATTGGCAGAGAGCTGAAGGAGGATGTCAAGGCCGAAAATAGACCCCAGGCAGGTTGCGCGTGGCCCTCCCAAGCTCAGTTTTCTCTAGCAGAGGCACCATGAGCCAGTACTTCGCTGTTTTCAGGGTGGGCCCACGGGCCTCATCTAAGCAACCCATGGGCTAGATCTGTCCCCCAGGCCTTGAGTTTGACACCCCTGTATTACACTGTAAAGTAGCGGTGACAAATTTTGATGACCAGCATCTACCTTAATGTCATGACCCTTACTGATATTCATCAGGAAAATAAACGCTAGAAGTCTGATTTAGAGGAAAGCATACTTTTACTAATGATTCAGGAATGAGTCTAAGAAGCTGAGAATGAGCATACAGGAAATGATCAGCAAATATATACAGCATTCCACCTTGCCCCCCCCCTTTGTCCAACAACAGGTCAATGCAGATGGCTACTGTGAGCACATGGGTGCTGATAGTTGGTAGGTCACGTCCGGGTCTCAATCCTTCTGGGTAATGGTAGCCAACTGCCTTCTTTCCTTTGGCGGGATTTTCCAAATCATAGTCAGGTTTGATTTGTATGGTCGTTCATCACATTCCAAGATGTCGTTAGCATCTGTAAAGAGATTAAACAGCCTTCCCTCCTCCTCCCGAGAATGACAGCCAAAAGCAAGAAAAAGAAAAGGGAGGGAGCAGTTCACACAATATGATTATATTATTTAAGAGAGAAAGTAAAGAAGAGAGAAACCCATCTGAAAAGGGAGTTGAAGTAGGTTGTTGATAGCTGAGGCTGACATCTTAATATTTGAGGAAGGGAGTAATGACCGCAGTGGGTAGGGCACTAATGATAAATGAGTGGGGCCAATCAGGATGATGTACTTTGAGGATAGAATTTTTGTTTTTAATCTCTCTGAAGATTTACATTGTAGCAGGTCTAGGTCCCAGGTGTCAAACTCAATCGCATCGTGTGACATATCGTGATTTTTTTTTGCCTTTGCAGAGCTGGGTGGGTGTGGCCTGTGCGTGGTGCATCTGGCTTGCAGGCCGCCAGTTCGACACCCCTGGTCGAGATGAAGTTGCAGTTTTCACAGTGGGAAATTGTTACCTATTATACCTGAGAGGTGCAGTCAGGGAGTTGCAGAGGTGTGGGGGGAAAGGTCCTTGAGACTTTTACCAAACCCTATTTAAAACACATGCTCTGAGCAATGAATCACATTGACTATACTGAAGTTCACCTGATGAATAAACATGGGATAGATTGCTAGATTATTTAAAGTACTCATTTTGTCAGATGTTGCAGCCTGATTCCTGGAAAGAGATACAGCCTATCTACCCATATGGATAAAGATTTATGAAAGAATACAATGGATTGTTTGACTTCAGTTCCACAGTAGCTGCTGTATTGGCACAGAATGCTGAACCATAAACAACCAGTTACATTTAGCCTAGAATGTTGTGTAAAGTCAGGAATTGTGAAATTGTGCTTAGTTATGACTGAATATATTGTCTAAGCTGGGGAACCATTGGGGTAATTATGAAAAACACGATTAATTTAAAGTTATGCAAATACAAGCACAGAAAAATATATCAGCATTGAGTTTCTTCTGCTGATCAGACAAATTACAATCGGCAATCCAAGTTAATTCAGGAGCAATATGTGAACACAGGATTATTTCTAACAGGAAAAATCAATACTATAATACTATATACAATAAATACAATACTATAATCGTAATTTTAAAGAGGGGGTTCGTTATTTTTATTCCAGTTGTATTTCAAAAAAATCTAGAAATACTTGGCAATTCACAGCTAAACAAACACGACAATAACCACTTGATAATCACAATAAGAATAAGATAAAAGGCAAGGTATGAGGCAATACCCCACAATATTAAAACAAAATAGGAAATATTAGACTACTTTGAGAATAGTGACAGATCAAGACGTATGGTATAAAGTATCACCCATAAAATAATTTCCCCATCAATAAGCAATTTAGAAGGTGAGATAAAAATAGATCTTAGTAAATGAAATTTTATTTCATCATATCAGAATTGGTAGTAGAATCAACCTGAAATACATTTTTTTCTTAAATTGAATATAGCTGATGTGAAACTGTTTGTGAGCGAAACTAGTAGCCTGATTTAGAAAATATATGCATCTATCACTAATGTGGATAGGAAGGTCAGCAGTTCAGTGGATCACATCCCTAGTGCCATGTGAGCACAGGTTACTTGTCCCAGCTTCTGCCAACCTAGCAGTTTCAAAAGCACTTAAAAATGCAAGTAGAAAAAATAGGAACCACCTTTGGTGGGAAGATAACAGTGTTCTGTGCGCCTTTGGCATTTAATCATGCCAGCCACATGACCATGGAGACGTCTTTGGACAGCGCTGGCTCTTCGGCTTTGAAACGGAGATAAGCAATGCCCCCCTAGAGCTGCAAACGACTACCACATATGTGCAAGGGAAACCTTTACCTTTACCTTGGCTTGTTATTGGTTGCATAGTAACTGTTTGAAGTATAAAGGTTTCCCTCGCAAATATGTGTTAGTTGTTTCTGACTCTATTTCAGAACTATTTCAACACACACAAAAATGACAAGGCTTTGATCTCTTATTTGTGGCCATTATCTTGCTTATTGACACACACACCCTCTCTGCGGACACCCTGGACCAAAATAAATCAGGGCAGTAATTAGTGTACTAAAATACAAAATGAAATGGTTCCTTTATGGATCAGATATCCCTTAATTCCAATTTGCATGTTTGGAAATTTATCCTGACTTGGACCCAGCTATTTTAGTCAATGATCAAATATCTTCTGTCTTCTTATCCACATCCAACAACATTTTGATTTGTGAAATTGCGACCTAACTGCTTCACTGGCTTTCAAATTAAAAGTTGAGATAGGCAAACATCAGGTTTGCATTCTGTTCAACAATGCAATCATGACTGCTATCAAATTGAAGCTACTCCTATCAGAGGAAGACTGCCAGTCTGTTTCCTTTGCAAAAGTCCATAAAGTATTACATACTCTAAAAAGTATCTATAAAACAAAGGATGGACAAATGTGCTGAACCAGAAAAGCAGGGCCATATTTACATATGTGTTTTGGATGTCTTCTTAAAAATCGTTCCGGGAGGGCACATATTGACTGGTCTAAAATTAGCCGCTCAGCCTTATAGCTGGGAAGTTTGGAGCCCAGCATTCTTTGCAATACTTCCCTCATTGCAGCAACCAAAAATATTTAGCACATGTGGCAATCAAACTAATAGACAAGCAAAAGAGCATAAGGAAGAATGTAGAGAGGAAGTGTCATGTTAACCTACAGACCCAACCTTCCACGTATGACTAGAGACCTCTCGAAGCCACGGTTCTTAATCTAGCCCAGATAAAATGTTATTTTACCTGGTTCCAGAGAGACAGAGATCGGATTCTGCTGTTTTCTGGCTTGTATGTTAAGCGCCAAGTAGCCTTCCTCATTCTCCATTTGAGAAGATGTTCTTCAGAGTGCTCTTTGAAGAATGTGGTTTGTGTGTGTGTGTGTGTGTGTGTGTGTGTGAGAGAGAGAGAGAGAGAGAGAGAGCTTTTCTGAGCCTGCAGTTTTGTGGGAGAAACTGGCCACTTGTGGTAGAGCGACCATCTCTCAGCACCTCTGCTCCGCTCTTGATAGCTCAATGGTGCCAATGAATTTGTTTCCAAAAAAGGCTGTAGAGAAAGGTCACAGGCCAGCACTGGTTCGCTTAGTCTTTCACTTCATTTTCTTCCCCCCCTGTGAGAAAACAGCCAATGAATACTATATCAAACTGACTAGGAAAATGTGCAGGCCTTCCCCTTAATGCCCAGGCCTATCTATTCTGAAGAATGCAAGGTGAAAGGTGGAACTGTTAAATGCTTGCTATGCTTCAACCAAGATTAAATTATCTCAGGGTGTAAATAAAGGGAGGAAATCCAGACCTCTGCCTCAAGCTCAAACCCTCCCCATGCTGGTTATATAGTAAAATAAGTGTTTGTCAATAGATGCTTCTAATGATGCAGCCACATTATCTATTTAATACGCTTATATTGTATGTATTTTTAAATTTATATACTACCCATTGCACTCTGAAAAAGCAACTCCGGAGTTCAGTTTTATTATCTTTTTTCATTTTTCTTTTTCCTACCCAGTATGTGATCAATTATAATTACAAGATCCTTACAGTTTTGCCAAGCTAAATACAGGCAATCCTTGACTTCTGATAATTCATTTAGTGACTGCCCTGTTTTCCCCAAAATAAGACACCCTCAGATAATAAGCCCAATCAGGCTTTTGAATGCATGGCAATAAGGCCAAGCACTTATTTCAGGGTTCAAAAAAATATGACAACATCTTATTTTTGGGGAAATATGGTATTCAAAGTTATAATGTCACTGAAAAGTGATTTATGAACATTTTTCACACTTACGACCTTAGTACCATACGTACGACGGTTGCAGTGCCCTGGGGTCATGTGATCATCCTTTGTGACCTCCTAACAAACAAAGTCGATGGGGAAGCTGGATTCACTTAACAACTGTGTTATTAATGCCATAAAATCATTAGGGATAGCAAGTAATGTAAAATATGTTGCGTTTTTGATATGTTGCATCTTCTCTTATTATGTTTTGCTTGTCGTTTTTGTTGTCATTCTCTTTTTTTTCTATGTTTATGAAGACATTTGTGAAGTGTTTTTTAAAGAAAAATGTATAATAAAAATTATTTTAAAAATAATAATTAACAACCATATTACTAATTTAATAACTGCAGTGATCCACTTAACAACCGTAGCAAGAAAGGTCATAAAATGGGGCAAAACTCACTTAAAGAACATCTTACAGCAACAGAAATTTTGGGCTCAATTGTGGTTGAAAGTTGAGGACTACCTGTATCCCCCTGTGGATTTTGCTTTTTTTCCTAAAGCATTTTTTCCTGCATTTCCTTGTTCAATTTTGTTCTGTTATTTTCAGCCGATTTTTCTATAAACTATCAAGCTCATTTGGAAGCTTGTTTCCACCTTATCAAGTCTTAGCTAATCCATCCAATTTGGTGTCGTCTGCAGATTTGTTAAGTATTCCTTCCTCCTCTTCATCAGATTATTAATAAATCATGAAAGAATGCAAGGGCTTTGCAGATCCTCAGCCAAGACTACAGCCTGGATGTTGAATAAACAATTTGAGAATAGTTTCTAAACCATTTTCTCAACCAGGTCTCAACATTAACCAGGTCTCAACCTATCTTAAAATTGCCAGATCCATTGTTGGAAAAAATATCCATCTGGGTTCAGCTCCAAGTGGGGAAACAGACACTGGAAACATGGAGACTGCTTGGAAAGATGG
>JANHFP010001602.1:134910-146687 GCA_032468135.1 Calamaria suluensis
CTGCCATCTCTGCAGGGGGGGGGGAGGAGGGGTGTCAGGCCCTGGGGGGAGGGGGCTCTTTCCGTGAACCCCTCACCCGTCCTCAGAGAAGTGGGTGCTGCTTTGCCAGGCTGGGCATTGGCCGCGGCCACCTCAACCTCCCAAGGCCCTGGCTGGGTTCTCTGGGATCAGGAAACGGCCCTTAGCAGCCCACTTGCTGGGCCCGGGGGCTCCCGTCCCCCTCCCCAGTTCCCCTCCTACCTGACTGCAGCCGGAGCACCTAGCAGGCTGCCTGGGCAGTTCGAGGCAGATGGCAAGTGGCTGTGCGGAAGGCTCCCTCCCCCTGTCAGAAGAGTGTGCCAACTGACGCCTGGGGTGGGTCTCCCTGCTCCCCCCCCCCCCCAGCAGATTTCTCCATCCCAGCAGAAGCCCGATTTCTGCCCTGCCCAGCGGCTTAGTGGTGGGGATTAAAGTGTTTTCATTTGGAAAGGAAGACCGCAGGAGACAACGTCCAGGCAGAGGCAGCCCCCAGCTTTCCAGGGCGCTCCAGAATCCCTGACCGTGGGCCGACTGGCCTTGGATGGGGAGGGAGCGATGGGCCGGGTCAGATGTGGGTCACGAGAACTTGCCTATTCTTTGCAAGGGGAAGGCAGCACAACTGTCCCCAGCCACCCTCCCTGCTAGGTTTTGTCAGCCCCCTTGTAGGAAGGACTGACCCTTTCCCCAGCGGGTGCCATCCTGCAAGGGGGCTGCGCCCTCCTTGAGACCCTGGCCACCCTCCAGCCCCAAAACTCTGCATCAGAAGCTGAAGTCTGGATGTTCTTCCAAGCTAACCCACTTGCTTGGCAGATGCCCCCGAGTTGGATCACTGCTTTCCAAGGAGGACCTGATTAAAGCTCAGCACGTTGCTTGCTTACTGGTGTGGGAGGGGGCTTCCAGCCCTCCCTGCCAAGAGCAGCCTCTTTTCCTTGGGGGGCTTGGCAGAAAGGCAGCCTGTGAGACTGATCCTCCCCCCCTTCCCTTCACCAGCAAAGGCAGAACCAGCGTGGCCTTTCCCTGGGGGGCACCCAGATTCCTTTCCCACATAGATTCCTCAGATGTGAGCAGAGGTTCTGGAGGCACAAAGGAGCTTGTTTTCCTCAAAAACAAGCAGGGGAGCCAAGCACATCCTCCTTCCCCTCCTCCTTTCTCTGACAAGCAGGGCCCGACTCCGTGCTTGCTGGCTCCCGTGCTTCCTCCTTGCAGCTCCCTGTTAACTCTGCCTCAAAATCCATTTATTTATTTTGCAGAGATAAACAGCAAATAAAAAATGTGACTTTCCAGACAACAGTCCTTCCGCCCAGCCCACCTCTCCGTTTGAAAAATCCATCGGTTAAAATAAAGGCTTGCTTCGGGATGCTCGGCAAGGGAAGAGAACCGTGAGGTTGTAGAAAGCTGGATCTGCTGCTGTGCCCCAAGGCGTCATGGCCAGAAACCCTGCGGGCACCAGAGCAATTGCACAAACTCTCCCACCCCCCACCCCCCTTTACGACACTCCTGTCCCTGCCCAGGGAGGGAATAAAGGCTACGTGTGCCAGTGTAAATGCCACTGCAGTATTGCCAGGCACACAACAGACGGCTTTCCTGTGCCTTTTGCATCAGAAGCGACCCCGGGCACCCACCGTCCTGCTCTTCTTCCTGACAGACGGGGTGGCTACAAACGGTCCCAGGCCACAGTGGTCCCCAGGGAGCCAGAAACCCCTCAAATGAAGTGCAGTGGTCAGGGGCTGCGAGGGCTGCCCCCTTCGGGCTAATTCCTCTGCCCACCAGTCAACAAACTCTCTTGATCTCCAACCTACCCAGAACCCCTGTGCAATTACTCCCCCACCTTGGTCACAGCTGCTTATTATCACAGCCCCCCTCAAAACACGCAATTTCTGCCACTGCAACATTTCTACTCCTAAAGTTTCCCCCCTCCCCAAAAAGCCTTTGCAGTCTCTGTGCCACGCCCTGTTCCTTCTCTGTAACTCTGATGCACCTGAATCTCTTCAGGTATCCCTTCCCATCCAGGTCATGTGCAGGGAGGGGGGAAGCCCCCAGAGGCTCTGGAAGAGGCCACAAATTCAGCCTCACTCCCCCCCAGGAAAGGCTGCCCTCCCAGGAGAGCCCAGCCAGGGCCTGGTCTGCTGCTGCCTCCCTTCCCTCTGGCCAGTCCAGCTGTTGGTGCAGAAGGGAAGTCTGGAGCCGGCCAGCAGGGACGAAGGGGCTGGTGGCGACTCCAACCTCCCCACTTCCCCAGGAAGAGGACATGACTGCACTGCTGGTGAAAGGCAGCCCCTTCCCAGATGGCCACCTTGCCTTCCCTCAGAATGAGTTGCCTGGGAGGTGGGGGGGAGGCTCAGTGGGTGCTTGCCCTCTTTTCTTGTCCTTTCAGGGGCCCCAAAAATGGCCTTCCCTGGCCTCCCCCCCCCCCTTCCTTCCTCAGGCCTGCCAAGTGGCAGAAACCCAGGGCCTGGCAGAGGAGGCTGCGAGCCAACAAGCTGGCACGGGACCTGCTGCACCTTTCCCAGGCTCCCAAAGTGCAGGGGAGCCTCGGTCTGGCCCAGCGGAAGGAGGGCGTGGGCGCTTGGCAGATGGGATGGGCAGCTCAAGGGTGGTGGCAGAGCCACGGGTCCAGAGGGCATCCACCACCCACTGCAAAGCACGGCCGAGTCCCCGCGCCAGCTGCTTCCCCTGTGCCAGCCATCAGCCGGGATTAGTCTAAGGGGGTCAGGGATGGAGGAGGATGGGTGGCCTCGATCTGTTTGGAAGGAGATGGGCCAGATGGGCCCACTTTTGAAATGCCTCATCCAAGACAGCTGTTTGCTGGGGAGGGGGCTTTTGAGTCCACAGGGAGCAGGTGACCTAGGGCAGCTTTTTCACAGTCCAGCCGTAACCCAGAGGGGTTGGGCCACGCTTCCCATCGTCCCTAGCCACATTGCCTCTGGAAAGGCTTGGGTGCAAATCCTCCCTCGACTCGGAAGGAGCACTGAGCGGCCTTAGGCCAGCTGTGGCTTCCTGGCATGGCGTGCCAAGGGATGCCAGGGTCAAGCTGCAGCTGGGGAGGGAGTAAGGGGCTGTGGAGATGCCCCCAAGCGGCTCTCCCTTCGTGCTCCTTGCAAAGTCCAGCCTGTCCCTTTAAGTCCTGAAACCCAGCTTTCCTCCTGTTTCCTTCTTCCCTCCCTTCTCCTTTTTCCCTTTGTGCGCTGTGACTGATCTCTCCAAACTCTGCAGGCCAAGGGCCGCTTTGTTCCCAACTTAAGATATGCAAAGCACGTGGACATGAAGGCCTGCAAAACAGGGCCAAGGTCCTTTAAAGAAACGAAGAGCAAAAACAGCTTTTAGCCACATGCAGGCTGAATAGAGGAGCAGGAAGCGCTAGATATGGCTGAATGGAGCTGGAAAGGCCTTTAAAAAAGAGGGAAGGAGCAGGCTTCTTTCTTGGCTCTGTCTGGGGAGGCCGAGGGGCCCTGCTGCCACTCTCCTTAGCTGGGGGGGGAGGGACAGGGACAGGATTTGTTTGTCCTCCTGCTTTACAAAAGGAAATGTTTTCTTTCAGGGCAGTTCTGGAGCTTAAAGTTTGGTTTTCCGTTTCTTTGCAAAGCTGGGCTGCATTTAGTCAGAAAAAGGAGGTTATTTATACAAAAGGTCAGTTTCTCAGGAAGTCAAAGACCACCACCACCACCCTCTCCTCTGAAATCGTCTTGCCTCACAGGACATATCTTTCACTTCCCTTTATTGGTAGGGAACTATCTAGAGGGCCCTCAGGAACAACAACAACCCCCCCCCCCAAAAGAAAAAAAGGCAGACGTTGCCAGATTGAAATGCATTGTTTGGTGGCTTCTTCATCCCAGCCAAGAGCCTGGCTGCCATTTGCCCTCCCCTGGCAGGAGGGAAGCCATTTTGAGAAAGACGAGGAACTCTTTCCTCAGGGCTGACGGGTTTTTCCAGCCAGCCTCCTCGCTTTGCACTGGATGGAAAGGAACATTTCTGGAGCAATTTCCCTCGGCTGAGGGCATATCCCCGCTAAAAAATTAGGAGGGAAAGCCTTTGAGGAAGAAAGCTCTTTTCCAGAGCAGCCTCTATTGAAAGATGGATGGGTCCTGAGGGAAGGCAGCCTGGTTTCCACTAAGGTCCTCCATTTAGGCGGGAACTATGCTTGGACCTGATTGGCTGAGCCCTCTGACAGCTCCCTATAAAAGGGCTGGCTGTGAGAGGCAGCCTGCTAGAGTGCACGGAGCAGCTGCAGGGAGGAAGAGCCGCTGCTGCTGCTGAAGTCTCTCTCCAGCCTCTTCTATCAACCTGCCTCACCCTGGACACAAAGGTGGGATTTGAAGGCAGGACAGGAAAGCAAGAAGAGCTGACAGTCAGGCAATCCAGGCAGGCAGCAGGAGGGAGTGGCAGCCATCTTGCAGGCCAAATTTGAGCTGAAATTTCCAACCTGCGGCAAGCACGTCAGCATTCCACCCACCTGCAACGTTTGACCCATCCAGGGAAGGGCGGGACACCTGCATGACCTGGCCTGAGCACTTCATGGAACAAAGTGACCTCCTGGGGTTATCCAACAACTGGGGACACGATGCCTGTGCTACGGCTGAATCCCTGTCAGTCCGCTGGCAAGCCCTCAGAAACCTGCTGAAGCCACATTACACCTTTATTAGGCTGTTCTCAAAATAAAGAATTTAACTCTTAAGCCTAACTAAATCCTCCCTATCAGACACCCAACATCCTGAGCTGGAATACTTCCCTGAGGAACCAGGTGAGTCCAGCAATGTTCCCCCTCAGCTGCTTCTGGTGGAATCCGAGGCCCTGCCTGGAATGTTCCAAGGCCTTCTGGGCAGACCCAGAGGCGGCAACAAATAACAAAAAAAGGGTCTATATAATCATTTCATGTGTTCATGTCTGTTTTTCCCCATTTAATCTGTAATTGTGCCAATTTTTGTGCTACTGTCTTAAGTTTTAAATGAAGGGTATTCACTATTTTAATTGGATTCTAACAAATCCATATAAAGCCATATAATATATTAATTTTAAATTTTCTACACAATTGTTTTAATTTGGCTATAAGCTGCTCCAAGTCTATGGAGAGGGGCGGTATAAAAGTGCTAATAAATAATAATAAATAAATGTCTGATGGTGAACCTATGGGATGGGTGCCAAAGGTGGCATGTGGAGCCATATCGGTGGGCACCCGAGCGTTGCCCCAGTTCAGCTCTGCTGATTTTCGGACCTTCTGGGCCCACCAGAAGTTGGGAGACAGGCTGTTTCCAGCCTCTGGAGGGGGGAAGGCCCCTTTTTCATTCTCCCCAGGCTCCAGAGCCTTTCCAGGGAGGGTGGGGTGAATTGAATTATGGGTGGGGGCACATGGATGCACAAAGCCCCCTGGGCAAAACCCCCCCCCCAACTTTTGGCACGCGATGGCAAAAAGGTCAGCCCTCACTGGTCTATGTCTATACTGCTGCCTGTTTCCTCGTACTTGCTGACAAATTAAGATGAGAAAAATAACGCACTCCTCAGGCTGAAGTCACCACACCGACTGAACCATGCAGGCCAAGTAGAACCTGAAAATTCCCCGCCTCTCTGTGCCCACTTATTCCAAGGCCAGACTGCTCCATCTATGGGGGGTGGGGGGTGTTAGATACTGACAGCCTGGTTTCCACTAAGGTCCTCCATTTAGGCGGGAACTGTGCTTGAACCTGATTGGCTGAGCCCTCTGACAGCTCCCTATAAAGGAGCTGGTTGTCGGAGGCAGCCTGCTGGATTGTACGTAGTTGCACTATGAGCAAGCTGTTGCTGAAGTCTGTCTCCAGCCTCTTCTATCAACCCCAAAACCCTTATCTGGCTTTGCTCCCCAACTTCTTTCTCAAACAGGCACACAGTGCTGAGAAAAACGGGCAATAAAATAAGGAAGAGGACATTCCTCAGACTAGAAACAGTAGCTGCTGTCACAACATGGCTGCCCTTCACCTCAGGGAGGCCTCAGAAAGATGAAAAAACCTCTTTAAGACAGAAAAAGCCATACAGGCATTTGGCTATTTCTTACATTAGCCAGGAAAAACCTAGCTTTGCTCAATTATTAAATATGGATTGGTTTCTGGAAGAAATCAGCTGGAGAGGCAAGAGAGCCAGGCCACAGACTTTATCTGACAAGACTGAAAAAAGCCTGGGGTAGTTTTATGTGGTAGTTTTATTGGGATTTTAAAATAGATAAATTAATGTAGCCAGAAGGGAGTAAATGAAATCTAATGATATTTTAAATATTTATATTTTGTATGGTTTTAAGTAATTTTATACTGGCTGTACACTGCCCCGAGTCCATATGGAGAGGGGTGGTATAAAAATCAAAACAATAAATAAATAAATAAATAAACAAACAAACAAACAAACAAACAAAAGACAAATAAAATGAACAGAGAAAAGAAGTTGATTCACAAACTCTTTGAAAAAAAACAACAGGCTGATTCCCAGAAAGCATGGGTGGATCAAGAAGAAAGTGGTCAGACTAATCTTCTCCCTGGTCATCCTGATGGAAAACACCTCCAGATGTGCTAATTCTACTTGATCGTAATGAGACATTAACAAAATGTTGCAAATCTGAAAGAACAAATCTCCCACCAACTCTCACCTCTCTATGTAGATAGATTATGGGAACAGGAGGAATCTGGTTTGAAGGGAGGCTGCTTGGAGATGGATGGAGAGGCCATGGACCCTGAAGGCTCAACGTGGACAGAATGGATGACGGATGAAACGGATTCTTTCAAGAAGATTGAGGGAGATTGGGGAATGGATTTGTCATATTTAACTGGAAAACAAGTCTTAAGAGTCGGCAAGTTTCAATTTACAGAAGGTCCTATGATTTGGGGGAATGGAAAGCAGTTGTTGGGAAAGATACTAATTAACATTTTAAGGAATTTATTATTATTAAGAATGAAACAAAGCTGTTTAACCCTGGAGAGATTCTGGATGGATCAGAGGTCATGATTGTGGTGGTCTGTGGTAGATAAGAGGATAAATTTTCTGTGGGTTAAATACAATAGAAGATTACAGACCATTTTGATAACTTTATTGTTGGATTGCCTGTTAACTACATTTTTATATATAGCAGATAGATGATAAGTCAAGTAGTTGCAAATACATTTGTAGTTTATAATTGTGGGTCTATTTTGCAAGGGGGAGAAACTATTATTGCTGTATAGTATTCATCTGGGGGGACAATATGCATGTTTTTGTCTGTATTTAATGCACAATTTTAAAAAAAATGTTTTGTCCAGTTTTGTTTTGTCTTTGTAATCGTTTAATTTTCCAAAACCTGTGTTTTACCTTTTTGAATAAAATGAAATTTAATAAGAGAAATATCAAGTTTCCTGAAAAATATTTACGATTTCCACACAGAGTGCATGAGTAAAAAACAGTAGAAAAAAATCTGATTTTTAGCAATTAGGACTTGACTAACCATAGAGTCTCATATAAGAACATTAATGATGGACTGGAAGAAAGATGAGGGATACCAAACGTGATATGAATGTTTGTGAAAATGATCTCAAAATCGTAGTTTTGTAGGAAACAGAATCTGAGTCATCTTCATAAGTGAATGAAAAACTCTCATCTCTTTAGGAGTCGCTGAAGTTTCCGGCGTCACTTCAATAATTGAAGTTTCCAGCGTCACTTCAATAATTTTCTGGACAGCCAGGGTATATAATTTTTAAATTTTAAATTTTATTATTATATTGTTCTGTTTTTAGTTGGCTGTAAACTGCCCCGAGTCCTTGGAGAGGGGCAGAATAAATTAATTAATTTTAGGGGAGCACTTTGACTTCTTAGTAATCCATACTTTTCTCATTGGAGAAATTATTTTTTCAACTCTCAGAGGAAGCCAAAAGAAAAATGTTTGCAGCCCATCCATATTCTTATTTGTTCAAAGGAAAGTTCTAAGGCTTAGTCCAAAGCAAATATGCCTAAGATTATAGACATAGATATACAGAAGTAGAACAATTCAAAAAAGCATTTGTAAAGCTAAAGGATGAAAGAAGTCTCCTGCTCAATAATGCATGGTTAAAATCTATTGAAATCAATAGAATAAATTAAATCTTTGAGGCAGAGCGTGCAGAGTTGCACGCTGACTTACTTTATGATTTATGTCTCTTGCTGTTATCTTCTTAATTCCTATCAATACTGTATGGCAGTGGGTCCAGTTTTCTGAAATTTGAACTCCCTGTGAGCTTGAGAGACTAAAAGTTTAGGGAATAAGCAGTAATGGCTGGTTGTTCAACTTTTATTTATTTGTTGGTTTGGGATGTGGCCGGACTGCTGGCTTTAGCTGACTAAAACAGGCTACATTTGCCTCAACACAACACTCCCCCCCCCAATTACAAATCAGAAATACTTTGTTCAGGACAGGACAAAAGGCTTAGAATCCTGCTTTGGAAAGTGTTTTGTCTGTGGAAAGGGATTTCCTAAAGCACTTTAGCTTCTGATTTAGAGAATTCCCATCTGGAAGGAAGTATTGTTAAAGTCATTTTGGTGCCCAGGAGACAACAGTGATAAGAACTACAAAAGAGATCAGGGAAAACGTTCAAAAAGTCAGACAAAGAAAACAAAGAACTTTTACAGTGGAAACCAATTGGATAGGAGCAGTCTCTCCCAAGGTCAGTGACACCATTGGCAGCAGACAATTCTAAAGCTTAGATTTGCTAGATTAAGTATGTTTTATGTAAGCTTTTCACCTGCTAGGCAAAGTGCAGTCCTGAGTTTCAGTGCTTTTTTTGTTTGTTTTGTTTCCATTGTATCTTTGGGTGCCAGATCCACACAAAATAAGCTTAAAACTGGCTGGTAAAAAAAGCTTTCCATAAAGTAACTTCCCCATGAGGATAATAAGATGTTAAACTGCTGCTGGATCACATCCAGCAACCAATTTTTATGATAAAGTAAGCTGCCACAGTCTTGTGTGCTGTTAAAGGTATTATCCAGGTTGAACAGGAGTGTCAAAACACTAATTTGGTCTGATTCCAAATTTAAAGTAAGTTTAATTAGTGTGCTAGATTGAGAGTACAAAGAAAATGAGATGAAATTGGCAGGCAATATGAGAACAGTTTATGTCTGTAGTTTATTTGTTGTTCAATTATCTTTGTTATATTCAATTTTATCTTGCTGTGTGGAATTTGTTCTTAGGTTATAAAACACAATTGTACACAGCTCAGTTAAGCTGAAACAGCAAAATCTTATACATGTCTGCTCAGAAAGTGGCCTCACTATATTCAAGAAGCCTTTCTCCCAGATAAGAATGCAAAGGAATGCAGTCTTACACACATGTGTATTCTTCTACATCACAAATGCGTATTTCCCTTTTTTTTCAGTACAAAATGTGCCAAATAACTCTGCATTTCAACAGAAAACCATTGACCCAGTAGAGGAAAAGCAATTAAAAAGCCCACAGCTATAATTGCTTTATTTCAGGCAGCAGCATGTAGGTAATTTAGATTGAAACAAGACATTTGGTTTTCTATGCTATTTAAAAATGTATATTTTTACCAAATGTTGAGCTATAGTTCCTTAAATGGGACCTATTCTTCTGTTTTTGTAATTAAAAATCTCTATGGCTCTTGAAGCAACAACATTTACATTTTGTTTGTTCACCTAGAAAAAAAAATCAATCGCCACTTATGTCTAACATTAGTTCTGTCAAAACAATCTAACTGCTGTCATATTTTCTAAGATATCTAAGCTTCAGCTATGCCAGTATTTATGCAACTGGAGCTTGTAAAGTGGTCCTTGTGTGGCTTTCATAAATAACTGTATTAAGAAGCCAATAAAATGGAGTTGTTGAAAATAAAGTGTGGGCCTTCTTTTGTGTAATCTTTTATTATAGTTACCTAATACGAAGTTGAGATTAAAGTCTTGGGAAACCTAATTAGAGGGTAAGCCCATCTCAATGAGCACAAGTTCACTCATTCTTGATCTATTTTCTATATTTTGTAGCAGCACATTTTTTATAGCTTTTATAGCCTGGGACAGTATACTTAAGTAATCATTCCTCTCTACTTTCTTATTCCTCTAGGTACTCTTCAACATATGACCATAAGGGATCCTGAAATTTCCATTGTAAGTCTTGACAGTTCTAAGTTGAGGCACCCACATCATCAGACCCAGTTTTATTATTTATTTGGCAAGGGTATTAAGTCAGTACCATAGTCATTAGTTGAGTGCAGTGATCATTAAATGCTGTGGTCATTAAGTAAATCAATGTATTCCTATAGGTTGGTGATGGCAAACCTATGGCATGCGTGCCACAGGTGGCGCACGCAGCCATATTGGTCGGCAGGTGAGCACAGGGCTAAGTAATTGGTAGAGTGCATAGAATTGTGGGTATGGGCACGCAGACAACACCCCCCTGCCGCGTCCCCCCCTTTTGGCACTCAATGACAAAAAGGTTAGGAATCACTGCTATAGGTACAGTAAGGCGATCGTAAAGGTGAGCCAATTGCCAAGTGCCCTAAATACAGTCATATAACCATGGGGTGTCTGTGTACAGCAATTGGAACTCTGGAAGTGGCTCATAAACAGCTTCTTATGCAGGGGTCTGTTATAACTTTAAAAGGTCATTAAATGACCAGTTGTTAAATGTATACAATTCATTATATTGGAGTTTGGGGACCATTGAAGTCAACAGCCTAGTAATCAAGAAATGGTGAAATAATTCTTATATTCTTATATAATTCTTGTATTAGACATTCTTTGCTGCATGCAAAAAATAAACAAAACAAAACCCTTACCCCACAACTAACCACCAGCAAAACAAAAACAACTCCTGGAAAATAAAGCAAAGAATGTTAAATTCCCAAAAATTGAATAATATTTTAGTAGAGGCCCCCTTCATGCATGAAAGAGATGCTTTTGTTATTCCTCCCTTTTGAAAAGGCCCTGCTTCATAGAACCAAGCATGCCAGAAATCAGTTTCTGTGTGTCACATTTTGTATATTGCGAAGCCTGTGTGTGACTTTTATGGAATCCCATTTTGGAAGCTGCCAAATTTAAGTAAAATTGAGTCTTAAATATTGATACATCTAGTATTTCATTCAAATTAAGGTTTCTATAATCTTCAGACACTGGAAATTTTAAGAGTGACTAAAGACATTTACTCACTGTAATGCAGGTAGCTAACAGCAGACAAATAAACATCTAGCAGAATTGTGAGGATGTTTAAAATAGAGTCTTGGAAATAACCTGAAGCCAAGATTATGTGACACAATGTATTTATACATTGCACTAAATTATAAATAAGCAAAACATATGCCTTAGCATAATGTCTGAATCTGGGTTCAGAGTCTCAATGCTAGTACTGAATAATTATAACACACACACACACACACAGAGGGATTTTGCACACATATCTACCTGTAATCCTTCATGTACAGTAGAATGCAACAGTTTTGTATTGGATATTTCTGTAGGGAACTGGAGATTCCCTTTGAAAATGCAAAGGAGAAATATGGTTTATGAGGTTCTTCCTAAGTTTGTAAGCAGATCCTAAAGCAATTTTATACAGGGTTTTAGTAGCCCAGAGGTACCATTAATGAATGTTAATTAGGAGAGACTGTCAGACCTGTTTCAACCAGAAAGTTTACTAAATTACTTTGTTTTTTCAAATACAGCTGATGTTCCAATAACTCATCAAGCTGAATACATACATTTCAATTTTCTTCATTTTGACTAGTGTTTTAGCATTCTTTATAGCATATGCCAGAGGTCTTCAAACTTGGCAGATTTAAGACTTGTGGGAGTTC
>JANHFP010001602.1:146787-158225 GCA_032468135.1 Calamaria suluensis
TCTTCAAACTTGGCAGATTTAAGACTTGTGGGAGTTCAACTCCCAGAATTCTCCAGCCAACTGGCGGGAGAATTCTGGAACTTGAAGTCCATAAGTCTTAAAGCTGCCAAGTTTGAAGACCTCTGATATATGCTATTGTGACTTTAACATACAGCTACAGATTTGGGGATCAAATATTTTCCTGGCTAGTGTAATCTGGCAGAATCCCTTAGCTCTTAAGATTTTTGGAGGTAACCAGCGATTAATATAAAATGTGTAAAGTTTTCAATATCTTTCCTGACTAGCTATCTCCTAGTTTTGTTAAAATGTGTTCTACTGTTGCAGTTTTTGCCTTGCATTTCTAAATCGTTTGAGACAAAACTGACTCTTGGTATTATTCAGGAGAGCAATCTCAATGTTTTATGTTCATGGCATTTCTGAAATATGACTTTTTAAATGCCACTTTTATTCTAATTTTTAATTTTTTTGCTTTAAAAAAACAAGAGATTTGGCATTAGTAGATGTTTTCACTAAGGGGGAAAGATGCTAATCAGAAAAAACTTGCATATACAGAATGACTTAAATATATTTATCTTAATCTTGATCATGTACTAGTTTAAAGAATTAGTCAGGGGAATAAAGATCGAAAGCAAAATAGGATTATTCCTAGGAAAGTGACATAGAATTGATGTGTACATGTAGACGGCTCTTTAAATAAAGATAAAAAATGAGTTTTACAAAATACATGTGTATATTGCCCATTATTTTTTTAAAAAATATAAACACAGTATGTGACGTACTTAAGAGTATTATCATATAAACTACCACTATAAGGAGTCACAATTAATTCTAATGAATGGGAAAAATACATACATTCTACACTCTTGTTTTTATTTGAAGAAGTAGAAGAAGAAAACAGCATTAAGTCATTCCACATTGTGTAGCAAGGGTCATCAAATGAAGTTAATATAATGCCCCCATAATTCTGAGTTTTCTAAAAAATACATTTTCTCATTTTAGAATAAGAAATCCTTATAGTTTTATTTGTACAACATATTAATTCAAGTGAATAACATTTACTGAATTAAACCAACTCCTAGTCTTTGCACAATCCACTCAGATACGAAATAAATATATTTTCTAAATTCACACAACAGGTTAAACAGCAAATCAACCAATTACATTTTAACCTAGAGCAAGGCATCATGATACAGTTTACAATATATACACCCGAGTAGTCATAGAATAGAAATTCTGATTTTTGGTGGCTTGATTAGGCAGTTCATTATTTTTGTCACAAGTACCTTGCTGTTTCCTCAGAACCAAAGTCTGTGGAATTATATGGAATACATAGTACAGAAAGATGTACTGTGCCAAGACTTACAGTGAACAACCTTTGAATGTCATGTGGAATTCTAAAGAAAAAGATCTTCCCTGTGTGTAAGGAAGCTGCACATATATGGGCTAAATAACCAACGTCATGAGGCAGAACAACTTTGGGTAGCAACATTAAGTTCATTTTTCTAATAACTGAAGAAAATACATTGAAGACTACTACCTCCAGTTGCATTTCATCATTTGCCTGTCCAAATAGGATGCTCTGTTAAACAAAGTTTTACCACAGGAACTGGGAGAGTTTTATTTTAAATTTTGCTATTTCCCCCTTCCTAGTTAGATGTCCAAAGTACACTTTGTATTCTAAATTCATGTTCTGAATGAGCTTAAAATACACAAACATCTGATATATTTTGCTTGGTAGCAAACCTGGAAATGAAAAATAGTATTGATGTTGGATGGGAATTGAAGTTTCATTTGAGTAGTTGACCTGAAGTCCTTCATGTCTAAGCGTATTTGAATTCTCCTTGAAGTGCTCTTTGGGTTCTCGTATGTGGTGTACCTGTAGCAAGTTCCCACGTATCTCCAGTCTCTGATATTGGCATATATGAAAAGAAACAGAAAAGTTGGCAGCACTAGGCAGGGACATGTGTGTCCTCAAGGACAAAACTCATTACAAATCTACATTGAATAATTAAGTCCCCTATATTTATTATCTTCCTAGTTTTCAGACTCCTGTTTTTTCCTGGCTTAAAAGAAATATGACTTGTGATTTTACACAAGGGAACTTTGCTAAAGTTGTATCTATATTACTGTAATACTGTTTTGTAGAAGCTTTTAATATTGAGTATAGTACATGATATATTTATATGCTTGTGTTTATATGCTTGTGTTCTTTTTCTTTTCTTTCTTTTCTTTCTTTTTCTTTCTTTTTCTCTTTTGCTTTATTTTCCCTTTTTTCTTTCCTCTATCCTTTCTTTTCGTATCTTTTTTCTTTGTCTCTTTTCTCTCCTTTTGTTTGTTTTGCTTTTCTTGCTATGCCTATGGTATATAGGCTGTATATATTGTATATAAGATATAGAATCACTTCAATTATTATTATATTATGTAAATGTCCATATTGCTTTTTTTAGTCTTTGTTTTTTGTGTGTGTGCTTAATAAAATCAATAAAGATTATTTTTTTAAAAAGAAAAATACAACATCAAAAAAATATGTTACTGTATTACTAAAGCCTTTGTATACCAGCATTTCAAACTAGCAAACACAATAATTGGCAATGCTACCTAGTTGGAGCTATGGTCCCAACACATCTAGTGTCTTTAATGCTGGGTAAGGCTTGAGCCACAGGCAGTAGATAAATCAATTTTTCTATGGCTTACGGCATTATATTTTCAAAAGTCCAGGTATCATATTTCTCTTTGCATGTCAAGACAGACATATCCCATCCATAACAAAACAGCTTTAGCATCTTGGCTACGTTCTCCAAGCCACTGCTTGTTATGTTGCTGCATTAACATCTTAGTCATCACAACCTTTGAAGTCAATTGTTCCCAGGCAGGTTTGTGGGGAAAGTTTATTTACACATTTATAAGCCAGTAAGAAGGATTGGGGAAAAAAAATATATATAAGGAGGCTGCAGCTTTTGATAGCGTAGGCAGGTCCATTCTTGTTCAGTATTGTTTCAGGTTGGGCTTGGGTCAATCCCTCTGAGGTGACTGTATGCTTGTGCTTTGCTTTTGCTCATCAACAGGATCCAGCATGGTTTTATAGTGAGGCATTTTTCAAAGGAAGTCAGTGCCTTTAGGGAAAAAAATGTTGTACAATTTCTACCGATAGCATTTCACATGCAAACACCCACATTATGCTACTTTTTACAAGTTGCCACAAATGCTTCACCTGACAGAATTTGATCATTTCCTCTTATGTCTGTCTATATCTGATTAAATTTCTACCGTATTAGGAGTTGTGACTCAGACAAGCTTTGCTCCCGGGAATTCTTTCCCTTCTTCAACCCTATTTTGGAGAAAGTTGTCCTTTTTGGTCACCATGCTATTTCCTGTCTATTTGGAAGCACACTGTGAAGTTTGCAGACTTGCAATTGAATAAAGCAGTCATAAAGAACCAGTAGCAAGGTGAAGAGACTCAACTACAACTGTTAGTTTATTTATTATTAGCCCTTGGGACATCTCAAAATGCAGAGTTCCAGAAACCAATCACTACAAAAGTTTGATAAAACAATCCAAATGACATTGAAATAATGCACGATTTAAAATGAAATTTGAATAGAATATGATCTAAGATGAAATCGGAATAAGATACAATCATTTAAGATACAAACCAAGTGTGATTACAATTATATTATAATATTGCCCCAGGAGCTGCCCAATCAGACCCAAACCACCATTAAAATTACATCATTAAATCAATTATCATTCCTACAATCTACCAGATTCTGCTGCACCAACTTTATCCTTTTTTCCATCAACTTTACCGCAAATTTGGCAATCCATTTCACCAGCTGCATGTTGGAACCTGACAATATTGTAAGAAGAGCTACAAGAGCAATGGGTGCTCCATTGGAAGACCTGAAAACCATTTTAGGCACAGTTTGTCATGAAAAAAAAGTACTGTATCTGTGTAGTCGCTAAGAATTGACAACAATTTGATGGCACAGACATAATCATTAAAAAAGCAATTAAGTAGTTAGAATAAAAAATGTTTCCTTTTGAAATATAGGTACTAAACAAGCATTAAAAAAACAAAGTGAATTACTGAACAAACCATCTTGGTTAACTTTGTATCCTATGACTATCATTAAGTGTTGTACCTTATGATTCTTGATGAACGTATATTTTCTTTTATGTACACTGAGAGCATATGCACCAAGACAAATTCCTTGTGTTTCCAATCACACTTGGCCAATAAAAAATATATATTCTATTATTTTGTGCTTTAATTATACACTGATATTAATAGACCTTGGCAATAACATTTTAGCTATGTTTCAGTGATTTGCCTTTATTCTATACCTAATGCATGTGTGTGATAGTTAGGTCAGTCCTATTTGTACTGGTATTAATGTCTCTACTCCACCCACCTACCCTCAACAGCTATAATGTGTGTAAAATCTGTTATATTTTCCCATCTACTGTGTCTTTAATATATGCTTAATCAGAACAACAACATTTGACATTGACTCAGTATTATAAAGGCAGGAAAATGGGGAACAGCCAAATTCATGCCGGTACATTTTTCTAACATCCAACGTAAGAGTAGGTGAATAGCAGAGATAGATAATCAATCAATCACAATCGATGCCAAACCTCGGCGATTGGTTACCAGCTCATGAACAATTGGATCTTTTAACTACATCTGATGAAGTGAGAAATAATTGATAAAAAATTATGCCTTTTAATAAAATTTATTAATTGGAAAAAGAGCTAGCAGACTTCTGACTGTTGGCTACAGTAACATAACTCTCTTTCTATAATAAAATAGGCTAGGTAATTGCTGAAGATTTATGAGAACAAGAACAGATATTACAAGCACTATAAATACAAAGCCTCTGATCTTTGTTAATAGTTAACTTTGTTAACAGTTTTCAGGATTTGGGAATCAAATTTATAAACAAGAGAGAAGACATTTTTCCCCAGATAGATTGAACCTCAATTCTTATCACTCCCAATTGCCATGTTAGTGACTGAACAGGATGATGAGAATTGTAATTCAGACATATCAAAGGAGCAGCAATGTGAAAGAAGGCTGCTGGAAGGAATGTGAAAGAGAATCCTGAGACATTGCACTGTTAATATAACTATCATTAGAAACAGCAAGAAAAAAATAGAAGGTGAGCCGCTTGTCACAAAAATGTCACATTTTAGAAATAAGACTAAAGGTAAATTAGGACCTCTTGCAAATATCTTTTTGAATGTTAGCATGCCATTCATAGCACTATGTTCTTTTTCATGGTATGCACATTGGTTATCATTTAATGGATGTTCCTGTTTTTGTCGTGAAGCTTCACTGAATCACTTATTTACCCCTTGATGACTAACTCTGCTACAGTTTGGTCCATGGACTTTGTAGATCCTCTTGCCTCTGGCAGGGAAGTGAGCTGAACATTCCCAGCTCAGTGCCGATTGCCTGCTGTGGGCTTTGTATCATTTCCCCTGTGGGATTAACAGATCTAGATGAACAGAGGTTAAATTGTTTTAGTTTGAAATAGGTTAAAAGGAAGACGTGCTCGCCTGACACTCTGACAAGTTGAATGAAATTACAGCTCTGAGCATTGAGAAAGAATGAAAGAGCAATCTTGATTTTCCTGTTTAATCATCCCTGTGTACAAACATTGTTATCAGGCTTTTGCCTCTGTTAAATGTCAGCAACAGCACATTCATTTTTCTATACGCGGCTCTGCTCCATCTGCTAAGTAAGAATAGGTGGATTAGGGCAGTCCTGAATGTAATACTCCAGAGAAAATACATCCATAGTCCTTTTTAAAGAACAATTAGGCTGTCAGGAAATAAGTTGGAAAGTTTTCACTTCTCAGATAACATGACGTAGCACCCAGTGATCAAAGGCAAGTCATCTCCGTGTACATGCTGGAATATATGTGGGAAAAAGAACTAGCAGAGGAAAGAAGCTGTTGCTCAAGTCTCATTTACACACACTTGTTAGAATAACTAGTGGGAGATACAGAATCCTGCTTTAAATTCTTCAGTTTCTATAGCTAAAATCAGTTCTGTTTGCCTGGTTGGTATCACTAGAAAAACATCACGGGAAGTGATAGTAAATGTTGACCTTCACTTTGCATTGTGAAAGCTAAATACAGAACAGTGCAATCTTAGGAGAGACATCTTTGAAGGAACATTATGTTATTATTTTTGCTACACACATGAATTCCTTCAATTCTCTTGCCGTCTAAGGTAACTTAAGGTATTGACAAGAAACCAATAACACATCGGTGATGCTTCTAGAATGAATTTAAACAGAAACAGAAAGAATTCACTGTTATATGATGGTTCCTCCTCTTTCACCTTGTCATATAATACCTACCTTTTGCTCTATCTGTGCATATTCTGACCTTCAGAGACTTATTTACAAGAAAAGTTTCTTGAAACCTCCTATCTTACAGAAATGCACTTTGTTTTACATTTTTGTCATGTGCCTGCAACTCTTAAACTCTAGACAACCTAGAACAGAGTAAAAATATAAATTAAAACAAAAAGGAAAGTATTGTATACTTTCTAAACAGTGACCCCCTAAACAGTGACCAGAACTTTTCAGTGCAGTTAGTAATTTTTTAAAATGAAATCTTTCAATATTTCTGGGACTTCCTTTCTTTTTAAATAGGTAACTATTGCCAAATTATTAAAATTATTTTATTTTTCTGTGTTTGTTAAAGACACACCTGGATTGCCATCTGGCAGGAAAAGCTTTATTATTCTATTATACCTTTATAATATTATCAAACATGCAAGCATCAGCTTGTCTGTGGAGCTGAATTCTATCTGGCTCATAGCATTGATTTGCTTAGCTTGTTTAAATTGATTGCTGAAGTTTACTTCTAAAGTTTCTATCCTACAATTTCTCCAGGCATTCCAGAGTTCAGACACAATACTCCTTCCATTTTCCTCCCATAAGAATGACTGGGCAATGTGAAGTTGATTTTAGTGTTTGCCCAAAGTCAGTTAATGAATATCCATAGCTATGTTGTTATTAATGCTGACAATTATATTTACATTTAATTGTTGGCTTGTCAGAGATTCTGACAAATCAAATTGAATTTTTTTATTTTTTTGTTACATTTGTGTTCTACCTTTTGTAGCTACAGACATTTTCTCTCTTTCTCCAGCAATAATTCTTGATTGAACTCATGTCTTTCAAAGTCTGTCTAATACCATAATCACAGTGTAGCTTTCTAGCTATTCAAAACAGCTGGAAAGATTGAGAGAGCACTTGTGATTTTCCTATTTAGTCATCTCTGTACCCAGAGACATTTATCTGGACATTATTTGGCTTCTGTCTTTTTTCAATGGCCGCTATACCATTGAACCAATTAAACCTTTAGTTAATTAATATTTGATGATTTATTTTAATCATTATGCTATAATTGGGTTAAAAGGGTTGACTTCTGGGAAAGCTATTTTGGTTCTTTGACTTTAATTATAACAAGAAATGGGAAAAAAGACTGCTAAATATGGCCTTTGTGACAAAACACCTCTATTTAGTCCTACTGATTTCATTAGAGATATTAAATATCTGCTTAATTTTCTACCGAAATCAATGAATTTTCCAAATTTTACCTTTGGCTATATTGAGCCTGACTAGGCATAACTTTTATTAACTGATAATTTAGCATTTTCTTGTAAAGAAGTTGGTAAATAAAATCGAAATGCATTAAAATATAGGAAAGCTGTGTTAAATTATGGTGGTACAACATCAGGAGTGTGATTGAAAGGTATAAGTTTCCATGGGTTGTAGCCGATTTCACAAGATAGAATGCCTGGACTGATCTGGGAGATGCAGAGAATAGCTTGACTGATATGGAATCTAAATTGGGGGTGGGAAGGAGTCAGGTTGGTTATGCAAATACAGGTTCCATATGGTGCAGATTAGAAGTACCTTATCAATTAATAATCATAATGTGTTAAAAACTCATTGTGTTTGTTGAGACATTCTAAGATAAAGTTCAGCAGTCCCTTGCTCAATAGTGTTGATCTGTTTTCCCCCAAAAGTGCTCATTTTGAAATCTGCAAAACACTAGGCTAGGTTGAAATCTTTTGGCATTACTTGACCTTGTTTTGAATCGTGATGTCAAACTTGTGCCCACTAATTCTTTTGGACAATGTTTGCGTTGTTTGTCTATGTAGAATAAAAAGGGGGCATTTTTGGTAGACTTCTTTAAATTTACTTAAATGTAACATTTGTTTACATTTATTTTTTCTTGACTTCCAAGAATTTAAAGGAATATATATTCATGATTCTTCCCTCTCTCCTATATATCTTACAAATAGCCTTATGAATCAGCTAGGTGAGAGAACGGGAGTGGCCCTGCCCAAAATAAAAGATGTACTTCATAGCTGATTTTGGAATGAACCTTATTCTGCTTAGTCCTGCTTTAAAACTCTAAATGAACGTGGATGAGAGTAAATATTTAGATAATTTAATTTAAAAATTCTTAAGTAGTTAACAGTCCAAAAAATACCTTGTTATATAACCAAATCACAATCTCTTATTAAACCCTCTAATTTAAAGCACAAACCCCAGATTGGGTGTCGGCAATCTGTGGTTCCAGGGCTGAATGCAACTTTTTCATCCCCCTGCTGTGGTTCCCTGTTGGGTGATCCCTCCACTTGCTGGCTCTGCTACTTGCCCTCTCCTCCCATTCACTTCTTGCCTGGCCTGAGAAGGTAGGGGTGATGACAGGGGATGGAGAAGTGGCTTGGGATGATTCTCCAGTGCCTCATCTATTCCTGGTGCTTCTTCCAGCCCTTGTGGATGTTGGACATGCCTCGGTCATTTTGGGAGATGTGCAACCTGCTCTCCGGCCTGAGACCTGGTCTGACCTGGCTGTGATAGACACTGGCCTCGCTAATACGAGGCCTGGTGGGATGGGAATGGGATCCAGGAGGATGGGACAACAGAAAGGGAGCTGGCCCTGTCGAACCATGCACACCCATCTCAGGGGTCAGGCTCAGAGAAAGCTGGAGCACCCTCACTGAAGATGCTTTCCCATCAGCCAGTCAACCTGCCCGCCCCATGCACCTTTGCTGCACTTTGGCTGAGCCAAGCCATTCGCTTGAGGAATGTCTCCCTGCTCATGTGTGTTCTCCTGGCCCCACCACAGCCAGCCAGGGGGGTCACAAGAGGAGGAGGGGGAGGATGGTTGTCTTTGGAGAAGCCTCCACTGCGGCTTGCTCTTGTTCCTCAGCCAGCCTGGATTTCTGAAAAGTTGCCAAGAAGAAAGAAAAGTAGTAGTGAAGAGCCCCAAGGAGAGCTCACTGGGTCAGCCCAGCCTTGGCTTTGTGAGAGAGATAGAAGAGGGACAGAGGGAGAGAGAGACACACACAGAGAGAGACAGAGGGAGACACACACAGAGAGAGGAGAGATAGGGAGAGGGGGAGAGAGACACGGAGATACAGATAGGGGGAGAGAGGAAGAGAGCGATGGGAGAGAGAAATGCACACAGAGAGGGGGGAGATAAGGAGAGGGAGAATGAGAAAGAGAGAGACATAGAGAGACAGTGATACACTGAGAGGGAGAGAAAGATGGGCCTTTTGGTTCTTTGCCCTAATGACCAGCTAGATAGGCGTGGCTAGGGGGGGTCATGTGACTGGGTGGGAGTGAGTGATGAATTGGCCACGCCCACCCAGGTTTTGTGACACCCGGTGTTTTCTGTGGGAAACGTGTCCAAATGGCTCTTTGAATGTTTAAGGTTGCAGATCCCTGGTCTAATCTAACAAATAGAAGGATTAGGAGGTGATATGATAGCTGTGTTGAGGGCCTGTCACGGAGAAGAAGAGGTCATCCTACTCCAAAGTACCTGAGGTCAGGATGAGACATAAGGGGTGAAAGATCATTAAGAGAGATCCAAACTTTTTTAGACCACTTTTATAAAAAAAAGTATAAATGTAATAAGTATTATGAATATTAAGATAGGTGGTTTTCATTATGCCATGTTGAATTTCCTGAACTTGCTTTCAGTTTTGCAATTTTCTGTGTTTTTACCATACTTTCTTGTAAATAAACCACAGGCAGGGGAAATCCTGTTGCCCCCCTTATTTTATGATTATGATAATGGGGGTGAGTAGTCAGTTCTCCCCCCACCGCCCCACACTCTAATGAAAATGATGGAAGTAACACAAATCTCTATGCTGCAAGCTCTGTTCCTTTTGGATATGCATGTCCCATAACAAGGCATATACACAAATTCTTGGGTTTGTGTTGCAATGGTTCAATGTTGTTTTCAACAGGCTGACCTATTTGACTTCTGGAGATGTCATTGCCCGGGAAAATAAAGTGTAATGACTATTCTGAGTTAGTCATTGGCCAGCCTTTTAGTATAGTTCTTTCTTTTGCAGGTTACACTGTGTGCAAATACCCAGCCAGATTGTTTAAAAAAAATGCCCCAAAACTTTGTTGAAAATGTCCTTGTGTCACTGATTTTGCATGTCAACCTTTTTAGCTGACTGTGCTTGTATTATTTCTGTGAACAGTCCATGTAACTGAGAAGTTTCAAACTCTCTTTATGGCAAAGATATTAGTCAGCTGAACTGAAAGCTGACTTCATGCATGAGCTATTGAAATTAGCTTGTCAATTCAGAAATGGCTTCTTCTGTCGCTTCTCACTTCTCCAGCACTTTGAGAATTTTGTTATGAAAGGCTGTGGGCTGTCGTAGTTGCTATCTTTAGATCCTGGAAACTTCTACTGCTACCCACCTTTGGGGCTTTGGATTTGAGCCATATTGATTGCCTTGGAGCAGGTGCCAAGCTTTTTCTTTGGCTATCTTTGGATGAGTACATCGGCTTCCCATCAGACAGAGGAATGCCATTGAAATACAGTAATGTAGTTGTGAAATGTCCAACATGTACTGTATATTCCTTACCAACAGTGATGCCATATCCTCTCACCATGGTGACGTTGTCTTTTAAAATGCTGTGCATTTCCTGGATTAGCCACAGGACATCAGAAACACATCTGTCACTATGTGTTTTTTTTTTCCAGTAAGTGTATGCAGTGGCTTCTGCAGGGAAATACAAGGAAAAAGTTGTGTAATAGAAAATAATAATGTTGATTTTCTGTACACTTATTTTCTGTCTAGTAAGAGAAGAAGGATTTTCCAAAAACCTTTGTTAATTCTGGTATAATACTATTGCATATATTTATATTTGTCTATATATTATATAATATATTATATTATTATATTATTATATATTATATTATTATATAATATATTATATTATATTTGTCTATATCTACAAGACCGCATCCTGCCAGTGACCTCCTCGCGACCGGTGCGTACACACAGAGAGGGTCTGTTGGTGGTCCCATCGGCTTCGCAATGTCGGTTGGTGACCCCTAGAAGAAGGGCCTTCTCTGTGGCAGGCCCGACCCTCTGGA
>JANHFP010001604.1:7065-18388 GCA_032468135.1 Calamaria suluensis
ATAACTGGTTTGCTGACATCATCGGGCCATCACTACCACATTGTGTGAACCGGTCCAAACCGGGAGCAACCAACCGCTGGAGCCTATGCCTTGGGTCCATTATTATGCACAAAACTAATTCAGTATACTTTGTGAGAGTATGTCCCAAAGGTGCTTTTTTCAAGAGGCAAGTTGACTTTCTGGTTTTTCCTTGAAGACATTTCACTTCTCATCTGAGAAGCTTCTTCAGCCCTCCCATAGAGAAGCAAGATGGCTTCAAAGAAAAACTGCCTCTTGAAAAGGGACAACCATGACCTGGATGACTGAGAATCTCCATAAACATTTCTGAGAGTATGTGTGGTCTGAAAATCCATCAAAGTCTACATGCTCAGCTAGCCAATGTTTCACTCTAAAGTATTATAAGAATGAAAAGATGCTGCAGTGACCACCTTATAGTCTGTGGGAATTGGGGACATATGGTGTAGATGTGCGCAGAAAGCTACCTATCTGCTGGTATGTCTTTGATATTGACATGAGCTCACTCTGTTTTGATAGTACCAGATAAACTCCTCACTGGGAATAAGATAAAAAACTCCTGCCTGGGGAATGAGATCAGTTAGTTCCCACCAACAGGATGCCCATAGGGATTGGATGGAATTGTCCAGAAGACACCAACAGACCCCACCAATGACAATGATGTATCCGTGCCCTAAATTTCTTCCTTCTGTAAAACTATAAAACCTCAATAAACATCTTTGCCACACTGCAAAGTGTGATTGGCATCTGGCATCTGGCATCTGATTCCAACAATATTGGGCAAATTCAAGATATCATTCCATGTTTGAAATGATCAGACGGATCAGTGTTTACTGTTACTTCTCCAAATAAGATGTAACGTGATTAAACTCAAGAGGCATTTCATATTTCTCACACAACCACCAGGTTATTGCCTTCAGATGATAAACCTGAAGAATATAGTAAAAATTAAATGTGTGTGTGTGTGTACAGTGTGTGTGTTGGTGGGGTGGCTCAAATGGATATTTCTCATTGGGCCTCTCTAAGTTATAAAAGGCATTTGTTGCCCTGTACCATGCTGTTATATTTAGTTGGCAAGGGGAATTAGTTGAGCTACGACTCTTGATTTTGGCCCTGAAGTCTAGATACATTTCAGAATTTCCAAAGGGAAGTGAAATACAGTTAGTCCTTGATCTACAACTGTTCATTTAGTGACCGTTCAACATTACAACAGCGATGATAAAAAGTGACGTATGACCATTTTTCACACCGATGACATTACAGCATCCGATCAAAATTTAGACTGGTTGATAAGTGACTCGTATTTATGATAGCTGCAATATCCCAGAATCATGCGATCACCTTTTGCGACCTCCTGATGAGCAAAGTCAATGGGGAAGCCCAATTCACTTAGCAACCATGTTACTAACTTAACAACTGCAGTGATTCACTTAACAAATCTGGCAGGAAAACTCATAAAATGGGGCAAAACTCACTTAACAAATGTCTCACTTAACAGCAGACATTTTGGGCTCAATTGTGGTCAGGAGGACTAGCTATATTCTGCATTTAAAACTTTTGCTACAAACCAACCTGTCTTGTTAGGTATGCGCCTAAACGTTAACTTTCTGTTGCGAATCTATACTTGTACACTTCTCACAAACCTGAGAATAATATTTATATTTGCTGTTGGTTCGTATGCTATTTCATTGTCCAACTTTGTCCCCAAATCAGCCAGGCATAAATTGCATTTTTATTTTCTCCTCCACTCACTCCAGACCTTCAGTATGTTTTCCTTTTCCCTCTGAGGTCTTCTCACTTCCATTCCTAACTGCTGGTCTACATCTGGGTGACGTGGAAGATAATTGCAGGACGCTTAAACTCTACTGATAAACTATGGTTTCCCCTTCTCTGCAGTCCTTTGAAGTTTCAGACACTTTCACGATAATTGATATCTAATCTCTCCTGAGCGCTGGGGTTTTTTTTTGGGGTGGGGGATTGTTGTTGGCAGCTGTTCTGGAATAGCAAGTAGAGGAAAATATTACAGCATAAGTATTGATTTCTGCATGCAGAGGTCACTATGTAAGGAATTACGCCACTGTAACATAAGGTGACGTGCTGGCAACATCCTAATAATAACTACTTGAATGCTAGTTAAATATGGGGGCCAGGGGGAGGGAAAACAATCTTTTATTCTTAGTACCTCAAGGCTATACATGGCAATTACTATTGCAAAGGCAATAAAGAAGTTGTTAATTACTGGTTTTATACCCTTGTAACCCAAAGAAGGAATGAAAGGACTAAAGGTTACAGAGTGAAAAGTAAAGAAAGTAAGTAAGTTATAGGGCCCATTTTTCCTTTGTAAGAGAAATAATTTACCGCAGCACTAGAGTTTGGGACCTGATAAATAAGCAAAGGAAAGTATCATAATTCCAAATTGGAAAACATAAATGAAACTCGAAGTCCCTGAAGATTTTTTTCCTCCCTATGGTCACCACGTTGTTGCTTTAATTAAATGAACAAATGCCATTATAATTTGTCTTACGCCCAATTCTATATGTATTATTCATTACAAAATAGACATTGTGCTTTGTGATTATTTGGGGGGCTATGATTTTAAGCACTACTATAACACAATTTACTTGGCATTTAAAAATATAAATGAGTACATTTGGGGAGAAATTTAGCCATTGGCCAATGTGGCACTTTACAACAATTTATAGCTGGGATGCCTCACGTACATCCATTTTGGCTTTTCAGTTTTACTGGTAGATTCAAAACATGGAAACTTGAGAGAGTTTACTAGAGATGTGACCTCCCTAATTTTAAAACTTTCTGATAGATAGTCCTTTAGTCAACTATAGAGTTGGAATTTAAAACAAGACATTGCTGCATTCTGGAAGAGGCGCATAGAACATTCTATGGAGAAGGAGCTACTTGGATAAGTGGTGAAACTTTTCAAACCAAAAAGAAAAGAAGTCCAATTGCCATGATTTTCAGACAACTCTACCTGGATGACTGAGAATCTTCATGGACACACCGAAAACTGTTTTATACTAAGTCAAGCCATATATACCAAGACAAATCACCAAGATTTCCACTAGCTAAACTGAGATGATCTCTTGAACAAAGAGGTTTTAATTTTATCAGCCTTTCAAAGCATTCTTGGGCATTTATTTTATCATTTATATTAATGTGGAGTATTAATTGAATATCAACCTTTATGTGATTTTTTTGGGGAAGCTTTATATTTCTGTAAAGATCCTGGCAATTACTTGGATCAACATATAACAAAACATATTTTTTTCTGGCTTACCTACAGAATAACAAAGTTCAAAGGGACCTTGGAGGTCTACTCAACCAACCCTCTGCTCAGCCAGAAACCCTATACCATTTCAAACAGATGGTTGTTCAACATCTTCTTAAAAACTTCCAGTGTTGGAGCACTCACATCTTCTGGAGGCAAGTTGTTCCACTGATGAATTGTTCTAACTGTCATGAAATTTCTCCTTAGTTCTAAGTTGCTTCTCTCCTTGATTAGTTTCCACCCATTGCTTCTTGTCCTACCATCAGGTGCTTTGGAGAATAGCTTGACTCCCCCTTTTTGTGGCAGCCCCTGAGATATTGGAACACTGCTGTCATGTCACCCCTGGTCCTTCTTCTTCATATGTTGTAGCCTCCAGTTCCATAATCATATTTGTTGCTCTTCTCTGCACTATTTCTAGAGTCTCCACATCTTTTTTTCAGGGATATCAAACTCAAGGTCTGGGGTCCAGATCCAGCCCATGGAGTGCTTAGATCTGGCCTGTGGGTCTCCTTTGGAAATATCGAAGGATCGGCCCGTGGTGCTTCTGTCAACAAAAATGGAGCTTGCAATGGCTGCAGATGGCCCTCCCAAACTCTGTTTTCACTGGCAGAGGGTTACAGGAGGTGGTCACAGCCAAAACAGAGCCCAGGAGCCTGTTTTAGCTGGCATAGTGTTTGGGGCTGTCAAAGGCGCCCCCAACAAGTGATCATGCTGGCCACACCCACCATGACCATTCCCCCACCTGAAGTCAAACATAACCCTGATGTGGCCCTCAATAAAATTGAGTTTGACACCTCTGATCCAGAATATCATTGGCAAATGAAGAAGTGAGCATGACATTTTATCTATGGACATGCTCTTATTCTGTAACACTTGGTAAAAAATTATGCCTCTAAAACAGACTCGATAATATATAGCGCCTTTATTGATTTTTAGGTCCCCATGCTGTCTAGTTTCCAGAGCAAAGCTATGGACTAAGCTTATGAATACTTCCCTTGATAGATGGTTACTGTTGCTTATGCATAATCTTTGCAAGAATTTTACAATCAAAGTTTGTTGCACTATGCAAGGCCACCGCACTAATGAGATTCAAAATTACAGAGGAATGAGGCAGGGATGTATTTTATCTCTTCTGCTGCTTCATCTATACATAAATCCACTCGTAGCCAAAATAAATCAATTAGAACATCAAGTCCCCCCCAAAAAAACACTAGCAAACAGACATATTGCAACTTTGTTGTATGCAGATGACATAGTACTTCTGTCACAAAAGTTAATTGGAGTAAAATGAGCCTTGGATGCTCTAGTCAATTACCTCTCCAAGGAAGCTCTTGAAACCAACTATAGTAAAACTAGGATCCCAATCTTTGCAAACAGAGTTACAATGTACGCCTGGAGAAGAAAGTACTAAAGTACTGAGCAAGCCGATTTTTTAAAAGTATTTGGTGTCATGGTTTCCCACAGCTCCACCAAACGCACCAATATTATGTTATGCGAAGGGCAGTGTCTTCAGTTCAATGTTTTTTCCCCACTTTGCTTCTATGGAGTTTCTCCATCATCCAAGTAATGGTTGTCCCCAAAGTGCTTTTTCCAAAAGGCAACCCAAGGATTTCCTTGGGTTTTAGATTTGCAAATGTTTCACTTCTCATCCAAGAAGCTTCTTCAGTTCTAAAACTGAAGAGCTGAAGAAGCTTCTTGGATGAGAAGTGAAACATTTTTAAAGGGAAAAAACTCAAGGAAGTCAAGTTGCCTTTTGGAAAAGCACTTCTGGGAGTTCACCAGAGGAGCACAATATATCCTGGCACCACTGAAGCTACTGTATATTCAGTTAAGTCCCATGTGCAAGTACTTCTAGTCCCAGCTAGGTGTCAGGGTTCCCGACAGATGCCCTAATTAACTAATGAGCCTCCAGCTAAGTTTCAAAAGAAATCCAGTTATTTATTAGGAGCAACATGATGGCATTTATCCAAGTAAAGTCAGCTCTGTCCCACGTAATTTAGGACCCTAATTATGACCCTGTTTTTCCCCTCCTCCCTGGGTGTTTCTTAAATCACATTCTGTCGTGGGCTGTAGAAAACATGTCTCTCTGGCCAGCTCTGGTAACATGGGATACAATCTGGAGAAAGGTATGCATGGATTGTGCTTCTGGTCGTGGCAGCCAAGCTGCTCCATCAATTCTCTCCCCCCCCTTGACTATGGCAACTGGAGAGCAGCCTTGGAATGCTTTACGAGTCGACACTAGGACTTTCACGCCTTTTATTCCTCTTGAAAGGGTCCAAACTAAACTCCGAAATGCTGTATTTTAAATAGCCTCTTACATCCTTGGTGAACTTCAGAGAGAGAAGACTTTCAAATTATGCATTGGCTCAGCAGATAAGGCAACTGAGCTTGTCTATCGGAAGGTCAGCAGTTCAGCGTTTTGAATCCCTAGTGCCGCATAATGGGGTGAGCTCCCGTTACTTGTCCCAGCTTCTTCCAACCTAGCAGTTTCAAAAGCATGTAAAAATGCAGGTAGAAAAAATAGGGACCATCTTTGGTGGGAAGGTAACAGGGTTCCGTGCGCCTTTGGCATTTAATCATGCCGGCCACATGACCTTGGAGACATCTTCAGACAGCGCTGGCTCTTTGACTTTGAAACGGAGATGAGCACCGCCCCCTAGAGTCAGAAACGACTAGCACATGTGTGTGAGGGAAACCTTTACCTTTACAACTTGAATCCCAAAGCAGACCTCTTTGGTTTATCGGTCACTGGGTCTTCCCAAGCTTCTTGGAATTATTTCAGTTGTTCATCAGATTTTAGGGACCGATAAACCCCTCTTGTTTCTTGCGTCCTGTCCCCAGACTTTTGCCTTTGTTATTTTAAAAGGAAAAGCTTTTTTTCCTTCTCTGTAGGAGGGGAGGCGTTGAGGGGATCTTCTGAGCAATACAAGCCATCGCCCATATCTGCATTCATATGAGTATTCAAACTCAGATGATAGCTGGCTTTTAGAGCTGGCAAAGAGGGCGCAAACGTGTAAAATGCTAGCTGATTGTTCAGTTAGTCAAGTTTTACTTTTGACATCTCAGAAATTACCTTTGGACCGCAGCCAGAGTTTGTCTTGGCAATTCTCTATTTTATTTTTGGGAAACGAACCAACTTTAACAAAGAGAAGGCATTTGCATTTTTTTGTTTGTTTTTACGCTCCTGTTTTTAATTTGTGAATTGCTTTGAGTTGGGTCATCGCATCTGCATTACCTATTTTTGAGAGAGATGCCAATTGCTGGGAAAGATAAAAGAAGCCTCAGTCCTGATTGTTAATGGGAGAAAAGAGTTCAAGAACCTGGCCTTTTTTTTAAAAAAAAAACAAAAACCCACAGGGAATAGCAAGGTCACCAACTGGCAGAAACCCAGAGAAATTTCAGTTCTTTTCCTGAAGATTAGGCAAGTTACTAGGGACCAATGTCACCCATTCTTCTAGCAGGTCCCAAGAAAAGCTATTAGCGACTTCTTTTTTTTCCTCATAGCTATATTGATGCTCTGGAGACACTAGACACCTGTGAAAAGCAGGAAATAATATTGGGTTGCAAATACCTTTGGCAATTAGCAAAAAAATAAAAAAAGGGGAAAGTCAACATGTAATGTGAAAGAAGAGCAAGTTGTACTTCCGGGATACAGTTTCAGAGTTACTGCAGTGCGAAAGTTACAGATTCTATTACAGATCAAGATGATATCATGTTATCAATGTACCCCTCCCCTCGCCCTTGCCCTGATTGTAGGCTTTCTTATTGTAAAACATTTAATCTGTAATCATTTAGACTTTACCAGCATCTGGTATGCCTCCTTAATTATTATGGTTTTTTTTGTGGGGGGGGGATGTTTTTGATTTTTTTTCTCATTGGGGGGGTAATTAATGAATATTGCAAACCTGGTAGAGGATTAAAATAACCCAGCTCGTATCGAGAAGCATAGTTATCTTCCAATAAGCAATGCATGAGGATAATGGTCGATTAATATTGGAAGGCAAAGGTAAAGGTTCCCCTCGCACATATGTGCTAGTCATTCCAGACTCTAGGGGGCGGTGCTCATCTCCGTTTCAAAGCCCAAGAGCCAGCGCTGTCTGAAGACGTCTCCATGGTCATGTGGCTGGCATGACTAAACACCAAAGGCGCATGGAATGTTGTTACCTTCCCAACAAAGGTGGTCCCTATTTTTCTACTTGCATTTTTTACGTGCTTTTGAACTGCTAGGTTGGCAGAAGCTGGGACAAGTCACAGGAGCTCACCCCGTTACGTGGCACTAGGGATTCGAACCACTGAACTGCCGACCTTTTGGTCGACAAGCTCATCACCTTAGCCACTGTTTTGTGGATTGTTTTGATGATTTAGTGGATTGTCATACATGAATTGAGGATTATCCACAGTTATCCACTCAAATCCACAGTTGAGGATTACCTGTTCATATTTTTACCCTCAGCTACACTATAGCATTAAGTCCGTTGTCCCCTTTCCTAAATGCAGCCTAAGACAATAGTCCTATATGGTTTTGCTTCTTCCACCCAAACATAAGGACAATGAGATTCACAACCACAGATTCTGTTACCCTCGGCAACTGCATACTTCAATTCCAAGGAAAATCATTAGAAATTCTTCCTCTGGGCATTTCAGATCCGATATGAGAGAACATTCAAGGTCATTATATCATACACCAGAAATATAACAGGGAACAACCACTCATGTCTCCCAACTCTTATTGAAGTAGAAATGCCATGAATTATAACGAAACTCTCAACCAACCTGAAAATGAGCCAGATAAAGAGAAGCTTGTTTTGAAGGGAGAAAGGAAAAACTAGAAAATTGAAGGACTAATTTTGGCATAACATCCTGAAAGTGGCTGTAATTTCACACATTATTTAGGCTTTCTCAGAAGCAAGATGTAATCATGCATTAATTAAATCTGGTTGCTGGTCAGATGGATCAGCTATGATGACATATCAAAGAAAAGGATCTTTGTAAGAAGTGCTATCAACCTAAAGGAAAATCTATCACCTGTCTTTTGGGAAATCTCATTCTCACACCTTTGAAATAAGAAAAATGAGACTCAGTGCAATTGCACTTGGACAATAAGCAGCCTCCCGGGAGGAAGTTTACGACTACTGTTTTTGTAAAATATTTACTGAAAGTTGCTAATTACCCAAGCTGGGAGTCAGGTCATTGATTCCCTTCCACAAATTGGTAAGGATCATTGATCCCTCCCAACCACAGCAGATTCCATTGTGAGTTGATTCAGAGTATGGATCGGACTCTTCAGATCACTTTGATTCCAAGGGTCAATTTTCTTTGGCAGATAAAAATGTGTCGATGCATGTATGACAATCCAACTAAATCATCAAAACAATTTGAAAGACAGTCAGTCAGTCAGTCGATGTAAGGCAATGAAATGGTCATTCAACGGGGCGATTCAGTCAACTCATCAGCCTTGGCTCAAAGCCGGGAATTAAAGTCCACACACCCGTCATATTTACAGTTGTTCCTCTTTAACTGGGCAGGTACATAAAAATATAGCATTATGACTTTACCTTGGGACATTATGGCATTGCTTCTCTCACACGCAAGCATATCCTTGATTCTAACAGCTATTTTCCCTTTGGAGTTGTCATTCCCTTGCTGTCTTCTCCTCTGCTAGCTAGGATTTTTTCCATTTAAAAGTAACCCACATTATCCCTACAGCGTGCAAAGTCTTCATTGTAAGGGTCACCTCCCAGTTTCTCTACAGTGTCCAAGAAATGTTTTAGAAAGACTTTAAAAAATTGTGATAACCTTGAAGTCATTCAGTCTAAGTTTATTGGAGCTATTCTTGCAAACCCAAGATGCATTAATAATGCTGCCATGCATTTAGAAACAGGCTGGGTCTCTCTAGAGCTTGGTAATATCTTTTTAACCTTTGGCTAAAATTATCTTTTTTCTTCTTCTATTAGGTCTAGCCCCATTGATTCTTAGAGACTACTTTAAGTCAACCAGATATACCAAAATTACTGGCAAAATTTCATTTTCCCAGAGAGCTTTGCAAGTGCTAGAAACATATTTAAGGGGCAGATCTGGGACAGCGATCTTGCGGCCCGAGGGTGTTTTCAAATAGATGTGTGCCAACGTTGAACCACTCCTCTATCGTAAGACTGAGTGGGGATGGTATCTCAGGTTTTCATCCAACCTCGAGGGTAGATCTCAGCAGAGATTTATAGGTCATAAAGGTATCTTTCAGACATGGAAATACAGGTTGCCAGTGCAGCTACGGAATGTCATGGACATAGAAGAGAAAAAAGCAATAGCAATCTTCTACTAAAAGAGTAAGAAATATAAGGAATGAAATCAGGGGAAATGAAAAAAAAAAGCTCTAAGAATAAAGTAGAAAAAAAGAAGCCTAATTGTTGCAAGAAATCCGGAACCAGGTTTATTCAAATGAGTATAAGTTTATTCCATGTTGCCTCTAAATGAGAATCTGAACTACTAAAAGTCAAGGCAAATTGGCAGTAGGTAAGAGTCAATGGAATTCACGGAGGGCTGGACGTAGATCTCTTGTGGGAGCAAAGGAACTCCAAACTGATGACCTGCTTGACCCCTCCCTCCAGCTCAGCCTGGTCATCTCCTACATTGTTCTAAAGAAAGGAAACTTTTTTAAAAAACTAAAAGGAACTTTTTAACACATTGTTAGTAGGCATATACACCACTGTTACAGTGGCCTAGAAGTGAAGACTCAGACGGTTGAGAGTTCAATCCTAGATAGATAGATAGATAGATAGATAGATAGATAGATAGATAGATAGATAGATAGATAGATAGATAGATAGATAGATAGTAGATGATGGATAGATAGATAGATAGATAGATAAATGGATGGATGGATGGACGGATGGATAGATAGATAGATAGATAAGTGTTTCAGCTCCTACCCTCAAAACAGTGCTATAGAACACTGCACACCAGAACAACTAGACACAAGAACAGTTGATTCCCTCACCGCTGTCAAACTATTCACTAAATCTGCATTACTATTAATCTTCTCACCGTTCCCATCACCCATCTCCTTCCACTTATGACTGTATCACTGTAAGTTTGTTGCTTGTATCCTTACGATTTATACTTGACTCTTTCCTAATACAATTTGATTGTTTACCTGCACCCTATGACTATCATTTAGTGTGTTGTTCCTTATGATTCTTGATGAACGAATATTTTCTTTTATGTATACTGAATGCATTGTGTGTCCAATCACACTTGGCCAATAAAAAAATTCTATTCTGTTCTATTCTGTCCTGTCCTGTCCTGTCCTCTTCTCTTCTCTTCTCTTCTCTCCCCTCTTCTCTTCCCTCCTTTCTCCTCTCCTCTCCCCTCCTCTTCTAGATGACAGATAGATGATAAATAAATAGTAGATAAATGATAGATAGATCTCACTTTTCAATAAATATTAGGAAGCAGACCCACCTTTATTCCAACTGTATGTGCCATGAAACCTCTATATAAACCATGCAACGCCATCAGGTTTCTTTGTTTAGAGACAGCTGTCCTACTTGATTAATTACAGGCATTAAGGATTAGCAATTTGTGGTATTTTGCCTCTTCTGTGCCACGTTCAGCAATGAAAGGCTCTGTGGTGCTTTACAAGTGTAATTTACGGGTAAATTAGAATTATAATTACAATGGCTGCCTAAAAGTCTTTATAATGCTTTTAATATTTATGCTCGATAATATCCATCGGTTAATGTAACACAGAGTGAAACTCACCAAGGAAGGGTATTCATATCAAAATATATAGAGGGAAGCAGGACACAAAAATAAAATTGTAGTGCTATTTCTTCTGGAATTTCCTTTGGAAATCGTGACGGTTGTAAGTTGAGGCACCCATATTTATTTATTTATTTATTAAATTTGTATACCGCCCCTCTCCGTAGGGGCAGTTTACAGCCTGATTAAAACAGAAAAACAATACAATAACAATACATTATTAAATTTAAAATCTAAAATCAATTATTGTTAGAAAGGCTGATC
>JANHFP010001604.1:24775-35526 GCA_032468135.1 Calamaria suluensis
ATGCCTGACTCATGTTCATTAATTATAAGGAAAGGTGTTGCTGGTTTGCTGACACCTGGTCTCCCTTATCTTTCTGGTAATCTGTTTCAATACTGTGATCTCCTTATCCCTGTATTTCAGTGTCCCCCCCCCTCCCATAGCCCTCAGCACTGAAGGTTGAATGCTGGTTTGTTTATTTATTCTGAGTTCCAAAGCAGGTTAGCAATACAGTAGCTAAGAAGCAAAGGCAGCTCTGCAGATGAATCGCCCCAGCGCCTTACATCAGCTGAAGAAAACTGGCTCACCCAATCAATGGGAGCTACTCAGCAGCATTGAATGGAACCGAATAGAAACAACCGACGCCAAACTATGAGTGCAAACCCTCCACGCCGCCACACCCAACACCACACCACGTGAGTCTGTAGATATTAAGGCCAAACAGCTGTCAAACAAGGGAATGCTGGGCCAGGTTTTTAAAAGCTATTGGGTCATCTCAGGTACTTAGTTCGGGATATCATCCATGCACTAATGGGATGGCTGAAAGAGCCAATGCCATAGTAGAAAGGCCTCTATGTTCGTACGTTTTGTACCAACAAGATGATTGGTCACATCTTATACAGTTTGCAGAAGCAGCATATAACAATGCTGTAGTACTGGACACACACCGTTCAAAATAGTGCATGGTCGAGATTTTAATGCTATCACTGAATTAAATCAAAACCTGGGGATTGGTTAAACAAAATTCAAAGTCTTTGGCCAAATGTAAAAACTGCTTTATTAAAAACATCTGAGGAATATAAATCCCAGGCAAATAAACATAGAACAACACAGTTTCCCATCAAGGGTCGGGGATAAGGTGTATGTGTCTATTAAATACATAAAGTTGTATAGAAACAGTAAGGAATTAGACTCTAAATACATCGGTCGTTATGCGATTGTTAAGATAATTAACTATACGATTGGGTAGATTACATCCGGTGTTTCACATCAGTTTGCTAAAACCATTTAGGGAACCTTTTGCTGGGACCCCGACTATCCAACTGGGTCCTATTTGTGGAGATCATTATGAAATCGAGGATGTTCTAGATCAGTAATGGCTAACCTTTTTCCCATCGCGTGCCAAAAGTGGGGGTGCCCAGGGGGTGTTGCACATCCGTGTGCCCACACCCATAATTAAATTCATTCCACCCTCCCTAGAAAGGATCTGGAGCCTGGGGAGAGTGAAAAACAGGCCTTCCCCACACTCCCAGGCCCTCCAGAGCCTGGAAACAGCCTCTTTTCAAACTTCTGGTGGGCCTGGAAGGCCCAAAAATCAGCTGGCCAGCACCTGCATGGGCATCAGAGCTGAACTAGGACAATGCTCACGTGCCCACCAATATGGCTCTGCATGACACCTGTGGCACCGGTGCCATACGTTCGCCATCACGGTTCTAGATTCTAGGATGAATCGAGGGGTTTTGACATATTTTGTAAAATGGAAAGGATATCCTTTGGTGGAAGCATCATGGGTTTGTAAGGAAGATGCTAATGCCCCAAAATATGTGAAGAGGTTTCATAAGGCTTATCCTAATAAACTTAGGAGTTAATGCTGTTTATTAACACTTTTTCTTTGTCCTTTGTTTACAGGAAGATCCCTAGTGAGAGGGGCCATCTGTCAAGAAGCCGTCTCGACAGCTGACATTCAACTCACTATGGGTGGTGGTGGTGTTGCCTCGGGTAGGGGATTGCTATTACACTGGTGGTGGCAGTATGTTAGCTGCTGGTGGGTTTCTTATTATTTTGATTATGGTTTGTTTTTGATAGACTTCAGGTTGGCCAGTCGCGAGATTCTTAATCAGCATTTGGATCAATTAGCAAAGCAAAAGTTACAGAGCGCTCAAGATTGGTTGCTTTCTGTCGATTGGTGGCTATATCCAGATGACCCGGATATTGTGTGTTAACGCTGACTTTATTTTACTCGTTTTGTAACCCGGTTGGGTGCATGAAAATAAACACAGTTACTGCATTTGGAAGTGTGTGAAGACTGATTATTTCATGGGACGTATAGAGAGCCGACACTCTTGCTGTAAGCAACAAGCAGTGGCACGTAACACTGGACTGGAAGTCGATGACGTAGGAGCTGAGGCCGAAGCCTGCTTCTGTGAAGGTTCCAAGAAATGCCCTAATTAATCCATTTATCTCAAGCCAAGTTTCAAAAGATATATATTCATTTATTAGGAACAGCATCCTGGCACATACTCGAAACAGAGTTAACTCTGAGCCCCACGTGATTTGCCAACTACTATGACCCTGCTTCTCTCTTCCCCTCTGGGCTCATCATAAATCACGTTCTCCAGTGGACCTTTTGGTGGGCTGTAGAAAACTCCACCTCTTCTGAAGTCTGTTAAGTTATCTCTAGCAAAGTATGTGTGGAATTTATTGTCCGTTGAAGTGGCCATGCACTCGCGTTAAGGGGGAGGGGTGTTTCCCCTTTTTGCTTATGACAACTTGGAAGCTGTTCTGCAAGCTTTACAAGTTGACATTTGGCTTCCCTTACTTCCTGAAGGCGACCTGTGCAAAGTAAAAACAATTTGAGTACAGATATAAGGCTCAAATCTTAGGGGTACGAGACCCCCAGAGGCTTCTTTGGATTTTCCACATGAAATTGGGCTATAAGGTGATCACCTTCGATGTTTTGACTCTTTACCCAAGATGCCTCTGATAAGGGGTAACCCTTCCATTTGATTATGTATTGGAGTTGTCTCCTGTGCCACCTCAAATCAAGGATTCACTGCACTTCATAATGGGTTTGACCTCCTATGACCATGGAGTCTGGGGGCTCATGGAGTAATGGCCTCAAGGTTGATCCCACTACAGATTTTAAGAGGCTGCTATGGAAGACTGGGTGTACCTTCCCTAAGAGTCGGGGTAACTGCAATTGCACTGTGACCGGATTGATAATTTTTACTATAAGGAAAGGCCCCACAAACTTTGGCCCCAGTTTCTTGCTGCGGAGTTTCAACCTCAAATATTTTGTGGACAGGTAAACCTTCTCCCTCAATTGGAAAGGCCGTTGGTGAGATTGGTGTTTGTCTGCCTGTTTCTTATAGGTTTCTGCTGCTTTAGCTAGTGCTTTCTTGACATTCTCCCAGGTTGTTCTCAGCATTGACATCCACTCAGCCAAGCTGACTGAGGAGGGGGGATCGTTTGGGTATTCAGGCATTGGGACGAAGTCCATGCCACTCACTACTTGGAATGGGGTTAGTCATGTGCTACTGTGAACAGCATTATTGTATGAGACTTTGGCAAAAGAAAAGAATTCTGCCCGATTGGATTGCTGATAGTTCACGTAGCATCTCAGATACTGCTCTATCATGGCATTTAATCTCTCCATGCCCCATTAGTACTCGGGTGAAAAGCTGAGCTAAGGCCCTGGGATGATCCAATGGACTGCAGGAATTCCCTCCAAAACTTAGCAATGAATTGAACCCCTCTGTCTGTGATGATTCTTCGTGAAACTCCATGCAGGTGGTAAATGTGCTTCAGTAATAGTTTGGCCAACCGGTGGGCTAAGGGTAGTCCACTGCAGGGTATGAAGTGTGCCTGTTTGGAAAAACGGTCTATCACAGTCCAAATCACCATATTTCCCCCACTTTTGGGCAACTCTAGTATAAAATCCATTACGATTTCCTCCCATGGTCTGGTTGGTTCTGCTACTAACCAGTAACAACCCAGGGGGTTTTCCTGGTTGTTTCTTAATTGTGGCGCAGATGGTGCAACTCTTTACATAACTGTCTGTGTCTTTCTTTAAGCCGGGCCACCAGAACTGCCTCCGAGCTAGTGTAAAGTCTTTAAGAACCTGAAGTGGCCTGCCAATTTAGAATCATGGCTCCTCTGGAGGATTAAGTCTGTAAAGATTCTGGGACATAGAGTTTTGCCCCCTTCCATGCAAGGTCATCCCTCTTAGTCAGGATGTGTTGATTGTTCTGGAACCAGGGGTCTGCTAGCAGTTCATTTTTAAGTTTTTCTGTCAGTGTTGTCGCCTGGTGATTACTTGGGCAGCTACTTGAGTAGAGGTAGATGAGTAGATGGTGTCGACTACCTGCTCCCGCTCACACTTATTCTGGGGCATGCGGGAGCAGGCGTCCGCCAAGTTCTTTCCTCCTGGAATGTGCTTTAGTTCAAAGTTGAAATGGTTGAAATATTGGGGCCAACAGACTTGATAGTTTCCGTGGGGTTTTGAGGGCCTCCAGGTTTTTGTGATCAGTCCATACTTCGAATGGTTTCTGCCTTCTTCCAGCAGGTGTTTCCAGGTTAACAGTGCCCATCTCACTGCAAATGCTTCTTTTTCCCATGGTGCCCATCACCTCTCAGTGTCTGTGAACCTGCGGGAGGTGTAGGCACAGGTTTATAGATTTCCTTGGTCATTTCTTTGAAGTAGCACTGCTCCAACTGCCATATCACTGGGGTCCACTTGGATAATGAAAGGTAGTTCAGGGTCAAGGTGTTTCAAGACTGGTTCCTTGGCAAACAGTTGTTTTAGTCTTTCAAATGCCTCTTGGCAGGTTAAGTCCCACTGTAGAGGCTATCCTGGGTGGGGTTTTGTTCCTGGGCTCCCTGTCTTTAAGAGGTCAGTCATGGGTTTGGCAACCCTTGCAAAGGAGGGGATAAATTGCCTGTAGAAGTTTGTGAATCCTAGGAAGCTTTGTAGCTGTCTGCAGGTGTGAGGGGGTTGCCAGTCTAGGACGGTCTAGGACTTTGGCTGGATCCATCTCTATCCCCTCATTTGATACTTGATAACCCAGGTAGTCTAACCATGCATGGTGGAATTCACATTTGGATAGCTTAACATACAGGTTGGCTGCCAAAAGCTTTTCTAGTACTGTGCAGACCAGGGGTATGTGGTCATCTATGGTCTCATTGAATATGAGGCTATCATCTAGGTAGACAAGAACACCCTTGTAGAGGTGCTTGTGCAGTACCTTGTTTATTAATTGCACGAACACTGCTGGGGCCCTCTGTAGTCCAAAAGGCATCACTTTGAATTGGAAACTCCCTAGGGGGCAGTTAAATGCTGTTTCCCACTCATCTCCCTCCTTGATACATACTCGGTAGTATGCTCTCTGAGGTCTAATTTGGTGAATACTTTTCCCTTGGCCAGGTGAGACAGCATGTCCTTCTTGAGGGGGAGGGGGTACAGGTTTTGTACACACACAGCATTTATTCCCCTAAAATTGGTTTGGTTGGCTCGATAAATCCCCTAGCTAGATTTTTGTCTATTTAGTTGCACATATGTTGCATTTCCCATGGCGTCATGGTGTACAGTTTAGGCTTGGGTAGTTTTGACCCAGGAATGATTTCAATGGTGCAGTCTGCTTCACAGTTGGGGGGGGGAGACATCACACTCAGTCTCACTGAATACTTCAGCAAGGTCCCTTGGGATCTGCTCTGTTTCTGGCGTTTTGTCAGAAATGGCTGCCAGTTGTTCTGGTGGGCTCTTTTTGGAGGATACCCTGTGTGGGCAGTGTCTCTGATTGCTGGTATGGGAGGGGTTGGGGACCCCTTGCTATCCTTAGTTTGCGGGTACCCTCTTTCCACCAGATAGTTGGTCTCCACTTGTCTAGCCAGGAGAGGCCCAGTATGACTACATCTGTCATTTTAGGGGCTATTACAAATTGGATCATTTCCCAGTGATCCGCTAGCTCTAACCGCACTGGTTTGGTTAGGTGGGTGGCATAGGCTCCCCCCACTAGGGACCCATCTACTTGCTCCAATCGGATGGGGTGGACCAGTCTTTTTGCTCTGATCTCCAGCTTCAGGACTGTGGTTAAATTTATCAGACATCTGGTACAGTCTGAGTCTATTAGGGCTTGAAAAGCACCTTGTGTCCCTTTTTTTGGGGCTGTGAGGTATATTGGGAAAACAAAGGGGTGAATTAGTCCACTCACCATTTGGGTGGGGAAATTTGACTTCAGCTGCTTTAGGGGTTAATTTCCACCAGTACTCATCCTGTTTTTCGTCAACTGCACCTTTGATGTCTGTGGAAGGCTGTGCTGCAATTGCTGTTGCGATGCTGGAATCTGGAATTTCCCTGGCGACGTTTCGACAAAATCTCATTTGTCATCTTCAGGCTTGTTTCTTCAACCTTGTGCTTCTCCGAGTAATGTGAGCTTGCGGCTGTTTCTTCCTTTTAACTGCTAGTGGGGGTGTGGCCTGATTTTTTGAAGGCTTGGCTTTGTTCTGATTGGTTGCAGGTGTGTTCTGATTGGTTGGTGGGTTTGCTGTGTTCTGATTGGCTGGTGGGTTTGCTGTGTTCTGATTGGCTGGCTATATATATATATATATTTAAGATTTAAGATTTAAGATTTTTAAGATTTAAAAAATTAACAATATAAAACAGCATTATAAAATTGCAAAGATGGAGAGATCCAAGATGGCAAGACTGAGACTTGTTGGTATGTAGCAGTTATATACTTGGCAAGGAAAGTACTTGTTCTGTATGGAGTCCCCAGTAGACTAGGAAGCTACTTTGATTTTTAATCCCCAGGGTCTTTGATCCTTATCTGGTCAGAAGCTTCAGGCATGGATTTCCCCAACCCTATCTGGAGATGTGGGAAGAGGGAGCCAAACAGAGCAAACACTCTACCGCTAGTTGCAGTACTTCTCTGCACTTCCAATTCACCTGTAGAGGTGTAAAAAGCCATCCCTACAAATAAACAGGTCAATCATATACTGGCATTTCCCTAGTTTGCCACAGAAGCAGATACTGAACCCTGATGTCCTTAATTTCGATATTTGGCTTACGGAGACTGGGAGACATGTGTTTTGTTAACAAGATAGACCAGCTTAACATTTAATCTACCATGCAGTTCCCATGTTCATATCCTGCTTCATGAAAAATTCCTGTGAAAAGACAGGAAGATGCTGAGAATCTGGAAACCTCTGCATATTCATCCTCTGCAATTCCCTGTGGGAAATATCAAAGGAATGCAAGTCTGAGGGGAAAAAAGTTTGTCTGTTTATTGTTTTTTTTTTTTTTTTAAAGATCTAACTTCAGCAGAGGAAAAGCGATCAACTAATATTCTGACAATTTTTTTCCCTCCCACAGAAGGCAATGCTTCCCTCAGGCTATCAAACTATTTAGCATTCTTCAAAAAAAACAAAAAACATTGGCCGCCCAACATACGAAGCAGGAACCAGTTGAAAAATTTTGAGGGAGGCTCAGAGCCAGCTTTCATGTGGTGCTTTCGACACATAAAAATGCTTTGTTTATGAGAGGAACAAACATTTGAGCAGGCATGGACAGGGGGTGGGAAAGTGTACCTTAAAGAATCAAAAGGCTTTTGTGTGCATGTGCGCGTGTGTGTGAGCTTGCTATGTGCCATGCCAAGAGAAATCCTAAAAGCCAACCCCTTCCCCCCAATCTGTTGGTGATAGCTAACTGTGCCTATGGATGGCTGCCACTTTAACAATCTATTTACGGGTTCTGGAGACAAATTATTTTCAATAATTACACATATTTTTAGAAAGAAAAGATCCCCAGGAGTCCTTCAGATGATAATGCAGGAGACAGCGGTACCACACACAACAACAGCAAATCCCTCCCCAGAAGCTGCCCATTGATGTGAGGGTGAACGGAAACAGCCCTCCTCACAGCAGGCAGCGTGGGATCGAGCCTCTTCGCTGAGCAGCAAACGTCTAGTTATCATCCGCTCCTCTGCCAGCTCTTCGTAACCCGTTTTTGTTGTGGCTGGCTTGCTCAGATATGCCTTTTCCCCATCTCTCCTTGTAAAATCTCCCCTCAGCCCAAACCCCCTCAAAAAATTGTCCTGTGTGTCAACTCTGCTTTCAGATTTATACATACCCTGCTCGTGTCTATTGACAATATGTTGGGTTAGGTGGGCCACGGATCTGAGGTAAATTTCAATCCATACCTTTAGGATTATTTTCAAAAAGTCATATGAAGCCTCAGCACGGAGATGGTGTATAGACAGTTGCCAAAGGGCCATACAAGTTCAAATGACTGGAAAGAAACTCAGAACTTGATTACAATTTGTAAGTGCTTTGAAGGAACAAAGTTCTCATCTCAACTCCACACAAATTCAAATGTTCATGGCCATCCAGAGGTAAAACAACCCTCGTTCTCTCAAAGTATTTTTTATTTATTTATTTATTGTTTGCATTTCTATACCGCCCCTCTTTGTAGACTCGGGGCGGTTTACAGTCAATTTAAAACAATTGTATACAAAATTTAAAATTAATATATTATATGGCTTATTAGAGTCAATTAAAATACCGTTAAAGTACTCTTAGATTGCTTTTCCTAGCAGTCTAAGTAGTAGTTCAGAACAATTAAACAGAATTATTTTTTAAAAGAATTAGCTGGACTGCAATAAAAGAGCTTTACTTATACTACCAATTATATTATAAGGGATTAAAACAAAATAAACCTCATTCAGTTATGAAGTCTGGCACCTTATGAAGTAAATGTTTTACTTGCAGTGAAACTTCTATGGGGAGACAGTTGCTCTGAATCTGTCAAGGGCCTGAAGTTTTGAAAACATAATTGGAAATATTTTGTTCCTCCTATAGTACTGCTAAATCTCACAACATATACACACCAAGGGAAATCATGATATGTAGATCTTTTAGGAAAGAATTCCTGAAAAGCAGCTTGGATTAGGGACAAATACACACACACATACACCCCCCCCCAGTGTGGTGTATTGGTTAAGTTGTATGAATAACAATGAGGAGGAATACAGAAGATTCCTAGGTGACTTTTGACAACTCACAACTCCATTTGAGTGGAACTTTTGCCTCATGGGCTTTGTTGTTGGGATAAAATGCAAGAAGCACCTTTCTGAGCTCCTGGAGGAAATTCCAAAAACATAGTTATATAAATTAATGTAAAATAAATATATTTTAATAATATCGCCAGTCAGGAATTACTGTTCAGTCACAATATGGCTAAATGTCATGATCTTGGTCTGTACAAAATAATTTGTACCACAGAGGTGTTGTGCTCACATTTACACCTTGTTACTTTTCTTTTCTTTTTTTGAAAAACAGAAATTTGCCCATTCAAAATTGTCTGCTTTGTGTATTCAATTTTTTTGGTGGCACCATCTTCATGGAGCTGAAGTGGTCATGGCCTCTGCATGATCCATCTGGCCCGCAGGTCACCAATTTGATACCCCTGGTATAAGGTCCCCTGCCTTGGGGAAGGACTTAGACTAGAAAACTTCAACAATCCCTTCCAGTCCTAAGATTCTATGATAACTTGAAGTAATGTGACTGAATGCTGAATAGAGATTTTGACTTTATCCCCTGGTCCCAGCCAGGAGTGGGTTCCACTTACCTTTACTACCAGTTTGCATTGGGAGCGCGAGCGCTCACTCGCTTTGCTTGTGCGTGCACACTTCTGACATTCGCAGATTGTCTATGATGACTTCCAGGCGGGTGGGTGGAGCCACCCATCAGTTTTACTACTGGTTCGCAAGAACTGGACCAAACCAGGAGCAATCCACCACTGGTCCCAGCTCTAGAAAAAGAATGAGCACCTGAAAGACCAATCAAGATGCCTCTTGGACCAATAGGCCATGATAGAAAAACCTCAGCTTTGTTTCCAATAAACAAAGCTCATTATAGATTACTTTTCCTTGCTGCAACCACTAATTATAGTTTGAATTGATGGATTAAGGTTGTTGTCTTCATGAATTCAATCGTCAGAAGATTAATCTACCATTTCAACTAGTTAAAACTTGTAGATACATGCTTAGAGCCAAACGCTTGCATTTTGTGTAGCTGATATTTTACCTTCTTTTGACTCTTGTTTAAGATGCAGTAATTGGAGATCAGAATTGGGTTCATAATAGAGAGGATTATTATTATTTCCTCCAGACCACCATTCCAACTGAAGTCAGATCTGCTTTTTATACCTTGATCTTTGTGCCTAGTTTTTAATTTGGCAACTGCTTAATAGCATATACTTCTGTTCACATTTAAGATTTTAGTGTCAGTGGCAGAACATATTTGCTCTGTATCCAGAGTTGGGTTTCAGCAGGTTCTGACCAGTTCTGGAGAACCAGTAGTGGAAATTTTGAGCAGTTTGGAAAACTGGTAGTAAACATTCTGACTGGCCCCACCCACTCCCGGTTATTTTTTTCCAATTATTACTTGGGAAGTAGATTGTTTTATTGTGTGTGTGTGTGTGTGTATATGTGTATTTTGTATATATATATATTTCTACACATATTATTACTTGTACTGCCGTTCCAGTGTGGCTGACATGTATGTAGCTCTGCCCAATGCGATCTTTTGCACTGCAGAAATAAGGAAGCAGAATTTTTTTAAAAAAATAAAGCGTTCTCAGTTTGGAGGATGAATCTGACAAAAAACTGTTTCTTTATGATCAGCTGATTGTTTCAGTGTGGAATCAGGGGGCCTGTTTGGTGGTGACTGCATTGTATTTGGCCTGCATGGCATCTGGTATAAAGATGGTGGTTTCAATCATTCTGTTGCTGAGAAGGTGCTGAATAACTTCCCACAAGGAAAGTACTGGATTAAAAATGGGAATTTATTAATAAGGATTTAATGCATCTTCTTGAACCTTCAAATGCCACCTCTTCTTCATTATTTAGAAGTATGATGTAGGCTTAACCTAAGGTGACCATCCGTCCCACTTTTCATGGGATAGACACACTTTTTTGCAAAAAGGCCCATGTCCCGGCTCCTTTTTAAAAAGTCTCGCTTTTTGGGGGGGGGGGTCAGGGAAGCCTAGGAGGAGGCCA
>JANHFP010001604.1:87786-92786 GCA_032468135.1 Calamaria suluensis
ACTGATTGATGGGGAATGCTTGATAAGGAGGAGATTGGGTGGGGTTTTCTTTGCAGGAAGCAAAGAGTCATTTTTTTTTCTGGACATGTCGTGTTTCTGACCAGCTTGTGCCTCGTGATTGTTTGTCTTGAGTTCCAGCCAAGTTCCTCTCTGGTAATTATTTGCTTTGCTTATCTGTGTTTTTGCTTTTCACGGAGTGCTGTTAACCTCTTGATAAAGGTATTTTTGGTTTGTGCATTTTTGCGTTAGGAGTTGTTTCCTTCACTAATTTGACTTGGCCAGGTCAGCACATCTCCCGTCCCCACCTTTTAACAGGTTTTAGCTCACCTTTTTGTGATTTCTGTTTTAACTTTTCAGAACTTTTCACTTTTTCATTTAACTAAGTGGGTGAACCCACACTCTGAAAAAAAAAATCAATAAATGTATGATAATAAGATTTATTTCTTGAAGTTAAGACTAAAGGGCTGCATAAATCTGAATTAATTTGACCTAACAGCATTTTTTTCATTCTTTTACCTTAGATGGCCAGTAGGTGATGTTAATATTTGCTTTGACACAATTGGAGTATTTTTTCCTCTGGATCCTCATATATTTATTTTCAATTACTTAGCAATATTGCCCGTTCACTGAAATACTGTGCAATCTAAATGTCTGTGCTGAATTCCCCATATTAACATTTTATACTATCATTATGCAAACATTTTTATATAATTTCTTAGGTACATATTGAACTTCATAAGGATAATCCTTCCTCTAATTTTCTTTCATCATTGCCTTGGTTTTATTTTTCTAATGTTATTTTCAGCAATTTTATTGGAAAACAATCTTATCCTTAAAACTCTGATTTACAAGCAAGACATTGTTGGAAGAAATATCCTTCTGGGTTCAATTCCAAGTGGGAAAAAAAAACACTGGAAACATGGGGACTGCTTGGAAGGATGGTTTAATGGTGGTCAGGATCACATGGCTTGAGTTCCTGAGCAGAAAAGGGGCTGAGATGCTGAGTTTGTCTTGGTTTTATGCTTTCTCTGAGCTTCTCTGGGGCACAGAAAGGGTATCCTGATTGGTTGTCAGGCTCCCAGGGGGTTGGAGTCTTAGCTAGCCTTGCTGGCTATTGTAATCTTCCCAGGTGCCATGTGGTGAGTTTATGTTGCTAGATAGATAGAGGGCTAATCCTACCTTTGTTGGATCTTGGGTGAGGGCATTTGCCTATGAATAGACCTAGCTATCTGTTTATCTCTTAACTCTGTTGCGTCATGGTGACTCATGATCCTAGTTTGTTATTATTGCTTTAAGAACTTAAGGAGGTTGAACCTGTAATTGGGATAATTATAGGTTTGTGACTATAAAAGAAGGAGAGCTGTAGAAGCAAATTGGCCTTGACTACTCTTTGTTTGCTTGCCAGTAAACTCTGATGTAGCAAGGCTCATATGGGATAGTTTTGTTGCCCAAAACTATGCCCAGTTACCTGATGAAAGGTTGGTGTACTATGTACTGATGATGTATGTACATTTGTGTATAGCATGTGTTTGCTATGAGAGCTATGTTAGCTTGTTGTATATATGTAAAGATGTCTGCATGAAAGACTGGAGTTTAGTTGTGGTTTAATCTGTAAATATTGTTATTGTTAATAAAAGTATTGTTTTGCTACAAACTGTGTATGTGTGTGTTATTGCTCAGCATCTAGTTCCAGTCACTCATATCAGCAATCAGGCACGCTTCATAGATCTATCGAACCTCAACAAACACATCTGCTGTGTTAGCCCACTTCTGCTATGGGCTATTGAGAATGGTGGGGACTATTAAGAGTGAGTCTGTTTCCTGCCTAAAAATATGTTTTTCCATCCAGGGAAATATAATATTCTGCCTTTTTTAATATTTCCTAGAATATTTCATTTTCCTAGGAGAAGGTGGGTGCTAACATCCTACAACATGTAGCAGGAATCATGGATTATTCATTTATAATTAGATTTTTATCCCACCTTTTTTCCTTCATAAGTAACTCAAGATGGCGAACATATATAATATCTTTTCCCCACAACAACCACCCTGCGATTCAGAGAGTGTGACTGGCACAAAGTCACCCAGTTGGCTTTCATGCCTAAGGTGAGATCAGAAGTTGCAATCTCCTGGTCTCTAGACCAGCACCATAACGCTTATACTCGTTTTTCAAATTTTACAAATCAGTATTATTCCCTTTCTTTCTGTTTATATAGTTTGCCAGTTTTCAAGGCATATCGGTCCTAGTACTGTGGTTTCTGTCCCTGCTTTAGCTAAATAGGTGACTTTGGGCCAATTGCTTTCTTTTAACCCTAGGAAGAAGGAAATGACAAGCTATTTCCAAAGACTGTTGCCAAATAAACTGCATGGACTTGGCAGATACTTGTCAGGAATTAAGACTGATTCAAAGAAACAAAAAAAAACTTGGCTCATAAACCTTTGTTTGACAGTTTTATAAAGGAAAAAAATGCATGGAGAGAGGAATACTAAATTTAGTGCTATAGCTTTTATGATAAAGTATTCTTTGAAGCTGTAATGTATCAGAAAGAAATTGAGAAAAGTTTTATTTAAGAAATAACAGTGATCGGAAATCCAGAGCTACTTAAGGTTATCTACAGCTAAGAAACTATAAGTTTGCTCCTTTCTATTATTATTATAAGAGACAGCAAGTCAGGTAAATTCTTCAACATCGGAGATGAGACTCATGTTAAAGGATATTTTTAGCATCACTTCATTCTTCTCTGTGAATGGTCTATCCAATAGAAGATATGCCACAGGGAGACATACAAAATCCTTCATTTTAGGCAAGGAAATGAGATAAAAATGTGATACCATTCTTCCATCCATCAATCAATCGATTTATGGATACAGAAAGCCAGTGCTATAAATTTGTACTTTATTTTTTTCTTAATAGATGTTGTACTAGCTGCTGACTGTTTTATTTCAATGAAAATCTTTTGATGATCTTTTTATAGTCTTGGTGAGTATGCAGGTTACCATCTTTACTGAAGGGCAGTATTTCAGGTCAACAAATCCATTCTTCTGCACAGAAGCACACTGATATTCACATCAATGTGTTTTGTACTCATTAGTAACTCAATAGTAGTAACTGCAAGAGGGATATTGGAGTCCTAGTGGACAATCACTTAAACATGAGCTAGCAGTGTGCTGCAACAGCCAAAAAAGTTAACACAGTCCTACATTGCATCAACAGAGGTTATAGAATCAAGATCATGTGTAATGCCTTGGTAAGACCACACTTGGAATAATGCATTCAGTTTTGGTTGCCACGATATAAAAAAGATATTGAGATTCTAGAAAGAATGCAGAGAAGAGCAACAAAGATGATTAGGGGACTGGAGGCTAAAACATATGAAGAACACTTTGCAGAAATTGGTTATGTCTAGTTTAATGAAAACACAACTAGGTGATAGCAGTATTCTAGTATTTGAGGTACTGCCACAAAGAAGAAGGGGGGGTGTCAGTCAATGGTGGGTTGCTTCCAGTTTAGGCCGGTTCTCGCAAACCATTAGTAAAACTGACTGGAGGCTCTGCCCACCCACCCAGAAGTAGTTATAGATGTTCTACACATGTGCAGAAGCTTCTGTGCATGCACACGTGCACTCCCACTGTGAGCCAGTAGTAAAGGTAAGTGAAACCCTCCCCTGGGGTCAATCTATTGTCCAATGTGCTTGAAGACAGGACAGAAGCAATGAGTGGAAACTAATCAAAGGGAGAACCAGTCTAGAGCTAAGGAGAAATTTCCTGACAGTTAGAGCAATTAATCAGTGGAACGAGTTGCTTCCAGAAGTTGTTGGGTGCTCCAGCACTGGAGATTTTAAAGAGCAGATTGGACAACCATTTGTCTGAAATGGCATAGGGCTTCCTGCTTGAGCAGGGGATGGTGGTGGACTGGAAGACCTCCAAGTCTCTTCCAACTCTGCGGTTATGTTACGTTGTGTTGTGTTGTCATGTGTTGGGGTGTGTGTATTGCATTCTCTGATTTGGAAATCAGAACACTACTTGTGTTTTCTTCATACATAGTCAGAGATTATTTATAGACACAGATCTATTAAAAGGAAGAAATACTTCTGTTTATTGTTGGGGAGGTGTCTCAGTGATAGATGCTAGAGTCCATATATAGCTTCCTTAGAACTGATATAATAAAGGCGGTATACAAATGAACAAACCCCTGAAAGCTTGGATGTACTCTTGGATGAAGAGTAGGTGTTTCTTGTTCAATAGTGTTTAGCGTTATTCACTGGGTGACTTTTGAAATCATTTTTAAACCATTGAATAAGACTGCTTCCTTCCATCTACGGAGGTTCTCAGTCATCTAGGTCACCTCAAAGGTACTTTTTCTTTCTTTTTTCTTTGAAGACATTTTGTTCTTCAACCAAGAAGTTTATTCAAGGAAAAAAAGAAAGAAAGTCCAGTTGACTTTTGAAAAAGCACCTTTGGGACTTCTTCCTTCTCTTCCTAATATGGAAATATATTTTGGGGGATCACCAAGTTTACTTCCTATAAAAAAGGAAGTAGTCAGGTTACTCAAGGTCAAGTTTGTTTTGCTTGATGAGTTTGCAGCCTGCAGTGCTCAATCACTTTTACTGCCAAATTGTTCTCTGATATGATCAGATCTTCAAAATTAAATGTACAATCAGAAATATGGCTAAGAAGATAAATGGTTATGGAAATGAAGTCAACTCAGTTTTTGGCCAAGGACAATTGTTCTGAATTCCCTTGGAGAAAATACTTCCCAGAGATTTCATCTATAGCAATGTTTCTCAACCTTAAAAAATATATACTCTGTTTCCCCCCAAATAAAATATCCCCGGATAATAAACCCAATTGGGCTTTTGGTCACATGGCAATAAGGCCAAGTGCTTATTTAAAGGTTCAAAAAAAATAAAATAAGACAGGGTCTTATTTTCAGGGAAACATGGTGCAAAGAAAAGCTAAGAAAAAGAAAGAAAGAAAGTGCATGAAACAGACAGAGAAAG
>JANHFP010001604.1:95286-98052 GCA_032468135.1 Calamaria suluensis
AATGTATCTGGCCAATGGGTGGCCTGGTTTATAAGGGTTGGGATTTATTGCTTGTCTCATGGAGTTGAATGGCTCTCATAGTTACCTTATGGAAGTGTTTTTTCTATTACTGAAAGTAGCTTTGGTGGGGCTTCGAATTCAACAGGGTATTAAATTATTATTTTTAATCTCCTTCAATCAGGAGCCTTCAAAGAAAAGGCCAATTACATCAACATGGCTGGCATATTTTGATGACTGAAGTTTCACATTTTATGTGGTTGTGATATACAGTGAAGAGTGATGTGACTGACTGATCATGTCCACTATTTTCCAGTTGTGACATGCTTCCCACTCCTCTGGCTGGCTTCTGGAAAGGGTGATGAAGAGTTGTGTCCGTGATTCACAGGATCCTTCCAAATTCATCAGCCTGTACACATCTCCCTTTTGGTCAATAAAGACAATTTTTTGGCACTGTAGCAATAAGCTGGCTGTCCCATAACAAATTGGGAGCTTTCTTTGTTGAGTAAGCTCCTGTTACATGCCATAAAGGTACATTCTTCAAGGGGTATGAACCCTTTGTATGCTACCAAAATCTCTGCTTCAGAATCTGTCTATGACACTGCCAGATATTCCTTCATCTGAACAGGTCAGTCTTCTAGGATAACAACATTTATCTTGATCTCAGATAGAATTGGGGTTGGCTTTTATAAGATAGTAGCTCTTTTCATACAGACCACTGACCCACATTTGAAACAGTGTCTTTTCTCACAGCTATCTATCTAGTGGGTATAACTTCTGGCTGCTTGTTTTGTCAGGGATGTGTTTGTGCTTTAGGTCTACCTTGTTCGGTTAGTGTTAGAAGATGTTGAGACTCTAGAAAGAGTTCAGAGAAGAGCAACAATTATGATTAGGAGACTGGAGGCCAAAACATATAAAGAAAGGCATCTAATTTAATGAAAAGAAGGACTAGGGGTGACATGAAACAGTGTTCCAATATCTAAGAGGCTGCCACAAGGAAGAGGGAGTCAACCTACTTTCCAAAGCACCTGAAGGCAGACAAGAAGCAATGGATGGAATCAAGGAGAGAACAACCTAGAACTAAGGAGGGATTTCATGACAGTTAGAACAATTAATTAATGGAATGACTTGCCTACAAAAGTGCTCCAACACTGGAAGTTTTTAATAAGAGATTGGATAACCATTTGTCTGCAATGGTTTTAAGGTTAGATTAGAAGACCTCCAAGGTGCCTTCCAACTCTGTTATTCTGTTATTCTGTCTGTTCTTCCAGATATGCCAATGGTCTTGGGGCAGAGGTGGGTTTAGCAGGTTCTGACCAGTTATGGAGAACTGGTACCAGAAATTTTGAGTAGTTTTGAGAACCGCTAGTAAAATATTTGATTGGCCACACCCTCATCTATTCTCTGCCTCCCAAGTCCCAGTTGATTGGGAGGAAATGTGGATTTTGCAATAACCTTCCCCTGTCATGGCCATCAAGCCACATCCATCAAACCACACCCACAGAACTGGTAGTAATTTTTTTTTGAAACCCACCACTGTTTTGGGGCATCTCTGAGATGGCTTAAACTCAAACCTATCATTCAAACCTCAGACCTATAATTCTTAATACCACTTTCATTTCTACTGATACTGTTCTCAAAAATCTACTGAAGTAGTCCAGAGTCCAGACAGAGACAGCACTTCTAATTTGTTTGGAATTTGTTGGGAGATGCATGATTTCTGAGAATTTGTGAAGGATAAAGCATGATACCTATCTCTACAACTGATAAACTTGTTTTTTTTTCTGAGAACAAGCAGTGGGGGGTAGGAGACAGTGAATTGGAGTTCTATGCTTCTATTTTGCTCATCTCAGCTGATGTCTAAGTTGGATTCTCTATATCTCTAGATATAGAGCTGTAGCTTTTCCTGCTCTTGTTCTGTCTGGAGTTTCTACCTCTCTTGTTCCAATTGGAGCTTTTCCCATTCCAACTCCAATTTCACTACTTCAGGTTGGAACTTAAAATATATATATTATCCTTCAGAGATGCCCTCTGCCTGGCTCCTGGCTGGCACCTTCCTTTGCTGACTTTGTCTGTTTTAACCTCTGTAGTTCACATTTTGGACTTTGCAGTCTCCTCTATAGGACTGACATGGAGTCCTTTTGCTTCCTCTCAAGAGCATCCACTAAATCCAGCTCTACCTTGACTTACCTTAATACCTGAGAGTAAAATTTTCTTTCTCTTGACAATTTGGTCCTGTTTTCACATGTATTTATTTGCTTTTGCAATGGGGAGGGTCAAAGGCACAAGACATAGAAACATGTACACTACCCGTCTGGGAGAGAGATGGGTGGTTTCTAAACTGAATATATACATAAATAATGCTTAAATGCTTATCTAATCTCTTAATATAAACAGGATATGAGGACAATAGAGACTCTAACAGATAGTTAGAGACTGCAGAAAAAAAAATGCCACCAACCTGCTGTCCATTGAGGATCTACAGTCTACAGTCAGAAAGAGGGCTGAGAAAATATCTACAGACCCCTCATATCCTGGACATAAACTTCTAAAAGATGTTGCATACCCTATAGCGCATTGCATGCCAAAACAACTAATATACTCCTGTCATCACTCTGCTGAACACCTAATTACCATCATATTGTCTAATGTCTAAGGATATTTACCTATGTTGTTGTTGTTAGTTGCAAAGTCATGTCCAACCCAAAGTGACCCCATGGACAATGTTCCTCCAGGACTTCCTGTCCTCCACCATCCTCTGGAGTTCAC
>JANHFP010001604.1:131610-147206 GCA_032468135.1 Calamaria suluensis
CATAGAAGTCGATGGGACCCTCATCAAGCCCTCTCTGTGAGTGCGTACCGGTCGTGAGGAGATGTTTGGCAGCATGCAGTCTTGCAAGTACCATGGTCCAATGCTATGGGTCGCTTTAAAGATCATAATCAAGACCTTAAAGCGAAGCCAGTACACCACTGGCAACCAATGCAGCAATTGATTCTGTCCAGACACTGAAAGAAGAAATTAATGATAGATCAACTCAAGTTTGGCACTCATGTCGAATCATGGTTATAGGTAAGCTAACAACTAAATCATGAGTAAACTCATGGTTAGTTGCTTCACCTTGGCTTAGAATGCAATATAAACTGGCACACTCACTTTTTGTGATGTGAAAATATAAGATTGTGTTTGATTGTGTATGCATATGGAAAGGGGAATGGCAGATATCACACAACAGAACTTAATGTAAGTTAACATATATCATATTATTCCACCTTGTCTTGTCTGGCTGCAAAAATCTATACAAATAATATTTTGCAGCACAGGCATAGGCAACTCTTTTCTGCTGTCTGGATTTTGTAGAGTTTTTTTTCAGCTATGATGAGAGTAAACTCTGAAGTTGAAAGAAAACATCTTGGAAGACTGCAGTGATAAATGATTTCTGCCCAAAAAAATGTAGCAGTCACTTGACAAAGGGCATCCTTACCTTTATCTTTCCTGGATGAAATCAGGTTTATGTCTGGGTGAGCATTCTTAGGACTGAAGCCAACATGTATAATAAATAGCTATTGTAAGTGTGAGCAAGTGTGTAGATCACAGGTGTCAAACTCAATTTCATTGAGGGCCGCATCAGGGTTGTGTTTGACCTGAGGGTGGTGGTGGAGTGGGAGTGGCCAGGGTGGGTGTGGCCAGTTCAATGTCACTCATGTTGAGGGCGCCTGTGGTGGGCCAAGCACTCTGCCAGAAAAAATGGGCTTCTGAGCTCCGTTTTCGGCTGCGACAGCCTCTTGCAACCCTCTGCCAGTGAAAACGGAGCTTGGGGGGTACCCGTGTGCAGCCCTCCCAAGCTCTCTTTTTGCTAGCAGAGGCTCCCCAAGCCTGTCCATTGTTTCCAGGGTGGGCCCCGCGGATCAGATTTCAGCACCCCACGGCCTGGATCTGGGCCCCAGGCCTTGAGTTTGACACTCCTGGTGTAGATTCTAGCACACCGCGACTCATTATTCACTGAGGAGAAAAAGACCACACTGTTCAAAACGAATAATGTAAAACTATTTGCTTTTTAATTGAAAATACATCTACAAAGTAATATTTCTCAAGCCGCGCCCTGGGTGCATCAACTGCCAACTCAGAGTAGGCACAAAAGAGAGAATATTCTATGGCTCATGATTTCTGTAAGAAACAAAGTTAGTATAAAGTTAAAGAGCTGTCACACTTTGTAATACCATTTTCTCCTAAAGTGACAGCAAGGAATGATAGCCCTTTACATGAAAACCTTTTCAACCCTTTTCCAAAAATAGTATCCCTTCGAAAGCAAACCACGGTAAAAGTTATTCCGTACAATTTAATATTAACTCTGTACACATTACAGTACCGCTATAAAAATATCTCTAGTTACATTTCAGAAAACACCTGTCTCTAATCTAGGTTTTCCTTTTGTTAGCGCAAAGAAGAAACAAATAATTAAAAAAAGGCACATCCGTTTACTGCGTACAGTCAAGAGATTACATAAGAGCTTTGCATTATTTTGAACACCATCAGACACGCGGAGTTAATTCCTACTCTTTTTCAACGGGGAAGCTAAGCGAATCTCCTGCCTACCTACTTCCACCATTCAGAGACCATCCCTACAACCTCAGCAATCCCACTTAACAATCTGAAATGTTAAATCTTTGTGTGGTTTTATTCACCTGTCACACTTTTAAGATAATCTTCCATGTGTTTCAGAAACTTCAAGCCAGCTTTGTGTGTCTGTGTGTGATCAGTTTGACAATGTCCCTCAAAAGGCTCCACTGAGCAACAATGGAGGAGCTTTTACCCCTAGAGAAGGCATTGTCGCTATCATGTGGAAGAGTCTATCATTCTGCATTTGTAATATAGCCTGGAACAGATTTGGCCTCTGGGCCACATCTGGCCCTTTGGCTGTCCCTGCCCAGCTCAAATGAGATCAATGGGTAATTAGAAAACAAATGTAAATAAGCATGTCAAGCATGCAATACAACTTCATTGCTTTTATTTTGACGGTGGCTGCTATTCCCCCCACCCCCCTAGTTTATGTATTTGCATGCATGCATATCTACACACTTATTGGATAGGTCCTTCCACAGGTCTTTTGGTTAGTCCCTGTTTCTCACGGCCTGGGACGCGACAGGAGGCATCCAGTGGAAATACAGGCTTGTGAGTGGTTTGTGGTTCATATTAGGATTGCTGGATCTGGGTTATAAAAATCCACAAAATAGGATAAAGTAGTATGCAAAATTCCAACCCTTTGCTGCGGTCTTGTGATTGTCTGGACTTTCACAGCCCCGATAAGGCAGGCCTCGCTGACGCTAAACCTACTTAAGCAGAGAAGAAAGACTCTTCACTCGCCACAATGAACAGACTGTTCATTTGTAAACTACTTCCGTTAGGAATTATTCCACGAGTAGGCAAGATGAATAGAAACTGAGAGATTAGAAAAGCACATTCCTCTTCATAGACCACTACAGTACAATGTTTACCATGCTAGTTTATAAAGGGGAGAGGGGATGGGTAGTAAAGGTCTATTGAAAACTCTGAACAGTAGCTGACGGAAAGTGAGTTAGTCTGCTCTAAAATAGAAATGTCATTCCCACATTTGATCGTCAAAACTCAGAAACCTAACATCACCTCCCCCAGACCAGCAGTTTACTTAAGATTTCAACACTGAATATGAAAATACTATTGAGATGAAAATTCATCTCTCTTTTAATCTACCTAGGTTTGTCTGTAATGCTTGGTGGCTCTGAATCTAATTGTGAGGCTGAACCTTGAAAATGTCTTTTGTTTCATCAGACAATGCCAGCTATCTTGGCTTTAACAGGGTAATGTCAAATTTTATGTGAAATAACCATTTTGTAAAAAAAAGAAAAAAATATCAGGACATAACTGCAGAATTCTGAGAATTAGCCTGGGTGAAACACATCTTGGAGCTTTCAGTAGTCTTACAATCTTGGGAACAAATGAATGAACCTTGAAATATCAGATTGGTAGCTATAAGGAATAACTCAGCCCTATATTACAAAAATGCCATTAAAATACTGTCCCGACAACTATACAACCAATGTATGTTTCTATTTACACCATCTTATGAAGTCAGACTCTTTCAAACATGGGAGTCTCCCATTATTCCTGACTAACAGAAAAAGGAATAATGATTTAAAAGTCCCACACATATGGAATGTAATAGGTCACAAAAGCTTCCATTGCAGAGATTATTCTGCTTCCATAAAGCTTTCCTTCCGGTCTTCTGTGACCAAGCATTTTAAAATATAATTTAAAAATCTTATTTTTTAAAAAATAAATGGGCTCTGGGAAACAGCAAGCTTCAAATGGATAAAAATCACAATCTCTCTTTTTTTTTAAAAAAAAACTGTCCTTCCTCAGTCCCAAAGACCTCTTTTTTCTCCTTTTTAAAAAAAGCCTTTTATATTTTCAATATTTATTAAATGTCTTCATTATTCTCTTTATATACTCTTTTTCTTAATAAAAAATAATCAAGCACCACGTTAGTATTATTTTTATACAAAGACATCTCCTCTCTGTCTTAGCAGCGTCTAATCATATGGATGCTGCTAACATAGAGAAAGTAGTAGTGGAATAGAAAGTTTAGTCTTGAAACCAGGATTTATTTATTTTTTTTAGAAAAAAAATGCATTGAACCAACTTTTGGAAGATTCCCCTTCCTGAAAGCATTTTTTTGGCTCTTTAGTTTCACTATGAAAGCACAAATATAGCCGAACCTTGACACATGTTGTAGGCACTGCTGTCTAGAGTTCCATCTGTATGTTCATACTTAACATGATATCAAGAGATTCTAAAATCCTTAAACCTGGCAACTTTTAGATTTGTGGACTTCAACTCCCAGAATTCCCCAGCCAGCATGGGAATTCACAGGGATTGGCAGAAATTTAATTTAAACTCATACTAGCTATAATTGCAGATGGCATTAATCACAAATTAAGACAGGTAGCCCTCGACTTACATTCATCCGTTTAGTGAGCGTTCAAAGTACTGAAAAAAGGACATGTGACCATTTTCCACACAACCATTACAGCATCTCCATGGTCATGTGACCAAAATCCGACTGCTTGGCAACTAGTTCATCTTTGTGACCGTTCCAGTGTCCCAGGGTCATGTGATCACCCTTTGCGATCTTTTGAAAAGCAAAGTCAATGGGGAAGCCAGATTCACTTAACATCTGTGTGACTAAATTGGCAGCTGCAGTGACTCACTTAACCACTTGACTAGAGAAGTCATACAATGGAGCAAAACTCACTCTAACAAATTTTGACTTTTCAACATAAATGTTGGGCTCAGTTTTGGTCATAAGTCAAGGACTACATCACTAGCAGAAAGTACTTTGGGGAAGAGCCATTCCTACACAACAAGGAAGGACAAACCAAACCCTATTTTCTTTCAACAGCAGATTCCTAGTGGCTTGGCTTTATGTGCAATCAATAATCGTGGTTTAAAATAACCTGCAATCTATTATTAAATAAACTATATCACAGCAAACCCTCATTTTTTTTGCTAGGTTATAGTAAGTTGCTTTTCAGCTGCAATCTCTAGGTCCTATATAACAAGCAAGTAAGCAAGCTGCTAAGAGTTACAGAACGACAATTTATTTCTTAATTTGATCGTAGCAGATCACCTCTGTGTGAGCTATCTCTTTGTTTTGAGATCTTTTTGCTCATCTGTATGATGATGGCTTAGCATTGTGCATAACATCCAGCAAAGTCTGCTTGCAAACAAGGGATTTTTTTTATTTCATTTGGATTGTTTTTAAAACATGGGTGCTTTAGAATTCATATGCTTAGATCTTTAGGTTGCTAAATTCAATGGATGTTTCAGGAGAGTTGCAATGGTGATTAGATTAGATTAATTTTTTGTCAAAAATTCTAATTGGCTTAAAGTTGGCTCCTCTTTCATGTTTTAACATAAATTTAAGTTGGGTGTATGTGTAGGCTAACATCTTCAACAGGATTCCTAATGTCAGACTAAACTATAATTCCCATGATTGATTGGAAATGCCATATGGATATAAATCAGCAAGGATCTCAATTCCCATTGAAAACTCTGTGGTAAATTGAGATTTAAGGTAGGACAATTTATGAACCATGATAATTTTCCTAGAGCCTAACTGTTTATAAGCCCCCCCATATTAACAGTTAATGTAGGAAGCAAAAGCAGTTACTTTCTGAAAACTATATATGATTGGTGGGTTACAATTTATCTAAGCCCCATTAGATTAAATTAGCACAATATTTACAGTTGTTTGATAAAATAATGACAATTGCTGTGATAGCAATAATTCAATATGTCCATAGCAATGAAGCAACTAAGATAAATTTCCTGTTCCAAAGTGCATATATTTTTAATGTGTGTGCATTTGATCTCTGATCCTGAAAGAGAATATCAGTGTGTATGAGTCGCAGTATTTGTGCTAAATACTATCATCTAAAAGAGAGTCATAATGTTACATAAACACAGAGGTATTTGCAGGTTTGTGATATACAAAATCAATGGGATTCGAAGGTGCACAGTATCAAGAAGAATGAGCCTCTTTCTGATACTAAAATATCCCATTGGTTAGAAATGAACACATGATTAGTAGTTTTTGCTTAATTCATAAATATAATGACCTGTGGGAAATACAATTCACTTATTTCATCCTTTAGGGAAAAATGTATTCATACTTGTGCTGTTCTAACAGCAATGAAATATAAGGTAACACTATCTTTTTAAAAAAAGAGATGAAAATTTGCTATTAATTTCTCTAGGAATAGCATGAAATGTCAAAGGTTGACTTGATGTTGCTAAGAACATGTAGCATTTGAACAAAATGGAGCCTCTTTCAGGATTTCTTCTGTTTTGCTGTTTCAGCTTATATTAAATGAGATCACATTAACAGGATAAAGAAATATATATGTATATATATTCTTGAATAAGCGTGCTAATTCGATAAAAAAAATGCCACCCATTAAAATGTTGCATATCACTTTGTGTAATGCCTATTATTATTTTTTAATGGCACATAGCCATGAATTTGGAATATTTTTTCACCAATTTTTTTAAAAAAACACGTAGCTCAGCTCATGCTTATTTTCTCCTGCACAAACTGTGCAGCCTTCTCCAGACAGAGATCCTACAAATGAGAGTGGATTATGACTTCCGGAATTCTACCAGCATGTCTGCTGCATGGAATTCTGGGAGTCGTAGTCTCACACCAGGAAGGCATCAGGCCAGAGAAAGTAGGTCTAGGTAAACACAGTAAGAGACATGGCAATACTGTGCTTTGCTTTGCCCTCCTCTGGCCTTCCTTACTGGAAGGAACAAGGTGAGGCATATGGAGCAACAGCCTGCTGTTGTTCATTGCTCTAACTTAGCTATCACAAGGCAGAGGAGACACGTCACACACTCCATGTCTCTCGTAATATCTAGTTCATCCTTAAAACTTTTCAGTGCTTTGAGAAGTACAAGAGAAAATGAGGAACAAGCAGAAGGACCAAAGAAAGGGTACATTTTCCATATCTCCAGCGCTCTGTCTCAACTTTCCTCTACCTCACATCTTGGTTTCACTGTCTAAGGGCTTCTCATTCTCATTCTCCTGTGAAATCAGCTGGTAAGGCTTCTTCATTTCATTCTCCTCAATCACGGAGTTGCCCATTTCAGCATCCTTGTTCCGTAGCTCATGGCGGGATAAGTGTTCGACAATTCCTGCACCAATGGAGTCTCCCAAAACGTTGGTAGTAGTGCGCAGACGATCCCTAGGGAACACGTTGCAAACCAGTAATTGTTTACCAACACAGTGAAAGTTTTCACTAGAAGTCCGCATTTCACTAGAAGTCCACATAGAAGACACAAGTCTACATTCTTTCCTTAAAATTACATCAGCAATATAATAGCACTGCACACCAGAACAACTAGACACAAGAACAGTTTCTTCCCAAACACATCTGCTAAACAAATAATTCCCTCAACGCTGTCAAACTTTTTACCAAGTATGTATTACTATTAATCTGCTCATCGTTCCCAAAACCATCTCCTTCCACGTATGACTGTAACTTTATTGCTTGTATCCTTACGATTTATATTGACTGTTTCCTAATATGATTTGATTATTTATCTGTACCCTGTGACTAGCATTAAGTGTTGTACCTCATGCTTCTTGATGGATGTATATTTCCTGTTATGTACACTGAGAGCATATGCACCAAGACAAATTCCTTGTGTGTCCAATCACACTTGGCCAATAAAAATTATATTCTATTCTGTTCTGTTCCGTTCTATTCTAACATGTGCTTCAATATTTGCACAGTAGTAAAGAGAAGATGATACTGGACTGATGGGAAAAAAGCTGCAGCTTTTGAAAGGGTTCATGCAGAAACAAATAACGGAAATTATGGGAGCATATGCACCAAGACAAATTCCTTGTGTGTCCAATCACACTTGGCCAATAAAAAATTATATTCTATTCTAACAGGGAAATTAAGATTTGCATGTTAAAAATATGGTTGCTGGCGAGACTGAATAATGCATCTTTTTTTAAAAAAACTACAGCTTGGAAGGTGAACAGATTGAATAACTTTCACATCTCTGCCCCCAAAACCCTCACCAGTTTCCTATTCTAGTCTTCTTATATAAGCTGAAATTTTGACAGTTGTATGCAACGTAACGTAAAGTATTGTTTCAAAGAGACCCAATGCATTTCTTCAGGAAAGGAACTACAAGGACTTATAAATTTGGTTTCCACTCATGTCTTTAGTCTTCTTTATATAGAAGGAATACTCACAGAAACCAATCCACCGCAATGATAAGTGTTATGTCATCTGTAGGCAAACCAACAGAGGTTAATACAATCACCATTGTGACCAGGCCAGCTTGAGGAATTCCTGCTGCACCAATGCTGGCAGCGGTTGCAGTAATACTGTTACAAGGAAAGAGATATAAAACCAATCATACTGCCATTTCATTTCATTTATTTATTAATTTATTAATTTTTGTCAACAAGTGCAAAGAAACAAGTAACAGTATAAACATAGACATTGGCACAAAAACTGGCACAATTAAAGATATACATAGGCAAAACAGAAGCCATAAACACTTGGGATGATTACAAATAGATGGGGACAGTAGGACAGGGACGGTAGGCAGGCAGGTGCACTTATGCACGCCCCCTTAAGGACCTCTTAAAAAGCATGAAAGGTCCACGGTAGACAGTTGAAGGGAAAAAGCATGGGGATTAGTGAAACTAACATCAGGATCAGGTAGGCTGTTCCAGACATAACTCTATTGCAGAAACCCTACTTCCTACAGTCTAGATTAGAGTGATTTACATTGAATTTGAATCTATTGATAGCCCTTGTGGTGTTGTGGTTGAAATTAAAATACTCATTTACAGATAGGGCATTTGGTACATAATCTTATGAGCTAAGCTTAGATCAGAACATAGACGGCATAATTTCAGGCTGTCCAGACCTAACATTTTGAGGCTGGTGTATAGGGAATTTTATTTTGAGCAGAGGATTTGAGTACCCTTCTAGTGAAATATCTCTGGACCCTCTTGATTGTAGTGTTGTTTGAAATAAAGTGTGGGTTCTAGACAGGCGATCCATCTTGTTTTAGGTTTCTTTCATGGACACTTTTTATCAGGTGGGATCCATTTTATGACTGCCTCGGTCCACCTGCCATCAGTTCTTGTTATGTGATCAGCCCATTTCCATTTCATTCCATTGAGATATTCTAGCATTCTTGGAGAAACTAGATTTTCTGTCTCAATTTCCATTTGTAAAGTGAAAATGTAATGACTATCTCACCTTATCAAAAAGACATATAAATGGAGATTTCAACAGACACTTTTGTTTTATTACATACTCCCCAGGTAGCATTTAATATTATCCAAACACAACTCATTATAACTTGGGAAGTTCCTTGAGTTAAATTAGAACAGGAGAACAACTTAAATCTTTCTTCTGCTCTGCCTCTGAGTCACGCCTCTGATTTACAACTTTGTTTTGCTTCACAGTAAGATAGGAGCAGATCCATGACACTGGAAAAATCATATTAGCCAGAATGCTGATATAGAATAGAATAGAACAGAATTTTTTTATTGGCCAAGTGTGATTGGACACACAAAGAATTTGTCTTGGTGCATATGCACCAAGGTACATAAAAGAAAAGATACGTTCATCAAGAATCACAAGGTACAACACACAGGGATAGTCATAGGGTACAGATCATAAGAACATGAAGCATAGTATGCAAGACATTCCAGGTGGGAGCAGTGAAGGTAGGTTTCATGGTCTTCCCTTGTCATCATCCTTCTAATGGATCAACGATGACAAAAAGATATGCAAAGCCAGATTGGGACTTGGGAGAAACAAACAGCTTAATGTAGGGCAATTATTGATCAGGTCATGTTATGCCAACCTTGACATCAAGCAAAGAACAGCAGGCATCAAAATTTCCCCCAAATTAGATTGGGGAAAAATGAAGCAGTGTTCAGAGTTGAGGGTTGGAAGAGTGATTATTATTTACAAAGTCTTAGGTCTTCACTTGTTCTAGTGCCAGTGTTTATGGCTCAAGACTGTTCTGGAGGGAGCGTAATTTCAGTAGAAATGTATTATAAACAAAAAGAATGTATCCAATTCTAATTTTGGAAATAAATCAAACACTGGCCAATGGATATGCAAATAGCATGTTGTGCCTGCTGTTTTTTTGTACACCCACCATCTGCTGTGTGCACCTGTTGTTTTCAATACAGTGCAGCAGGAAACCTGGGCAAGGGGATGTTTTGAGGTGTTCTTTTTTGTACTGACACAGGTAGCTGCAATTGTAATTGTTTCTGACTGTTGCCCTGTCAAGGTAAGACCAAGAACTGTAGTTCTCATAAACCTAGGTTGGCTCATCAGTTAGGAGCATGATGGCTCAGCGGTTAGAGATGCTGAGCTTCTCTGCTGAAGAGCTGACAAACTGGGTTCAAGACCACAGCTCCACACAATGGGATGAGCTCCCATTACTCCCATTGGCAAAAAAAATGTATCAAAACATAAAATACAAATTAGATGGACATGACCTTTTAGATGACCCTCACTTTGTCAAGAACCTTGGAGTACTCATTTCTAAAGATATAAGCACCAGTGTAACAACATTGCCAAAAAAGCATTAAGAGTTGTTAACCTAATCTTGCACAGCTTCTTCTCTGTTAATATTGTACAACTAACTAGATCACACAAAACATTTGCTAGATCAATTCTCAAAAACAGCTCATCTGCCTAGAATGTGCACTGCATATTGGACATAAATACAATTGAGAGAGTCCAAAGATATTTCACAAGAAGAGTCCTCCATTCCTCTGCCCGCAATAAAATACCTTATGCCACCAGACTTGAAATTTTGGGCTTAGACAACTTAGAACTATGTCAACTTCAGTCTGACCTAAGCATAGTTCATAAAATTATCTGCCGCAACATCCTACCTGTCAGTGACTACTTGCCTCAGCTCCTGCCCACCTAGCACTTCGAAAGCATGCAAATAGATTAATAGGTACCAGTTTGGTGGGAAGGTAACTTTGGCTTATATCCACGCTGGCCACATGGTCACAGAAATTGTCTTTGAACGATTGGCTGGGTTTCCTCAGCCAAGAAACAGAGATGAGTACCATGCCGTAGAGTCAGATATGACTGACAAGGAAATCTTTACCTTTTTATTCAACTGCATGATCATCTCACCACCCCCTTTAAGATACTGTATTATTGATGGTATAAAGTCATGTGATCAAGGCTAAAATGTAGAAGAGAGTTGAGTAGATGGTACATCTACGCTAGGTCAATTGTCTGGATACCTAAATCATTTGGGGTTGATAATATAGCCAACATGCTCATCACAGAATAATATAACCTACTTGGAGTAGTATAAAACCATGATCCAATGGCAGCAGTCCTGAACTAGAGAGGTTTCTGGTTGACCTATTGGCAAAGGTGATTTAATTACAGGATTAACAAACTTTATCAAGGGCATGAAGAGAGATAGAGAGATGAGTTTAAAAAGAGGATTTAGACATTACATTCAGAAACTGTTTTCACTGTTTGAAGCTGAACAGTTAGTTCTGTAATAGTACATCTGGGACTATCTCTACCTTCATATGGAAGGAAACAGTTGCCTCAGGATGTTTTGGATATCATTATGAATAGGTAGCACATTTTTAGCTTCTCAATGTATTACTGCATCATTTGAGGAGAATTTGTTTGCGAGATTTTTTGATCTCAATTGCCAGCATAATTTGGCTAGCTTTGCGTGCTTTGTTTGACTTAAGGTAGTTAACAAAAATTTTAGGATTGACCCTAATTAAATGAATCCTATCAACCTGATTTTATGTAGATGGCACAATTTTCTGTTGTTATTACCATTCATATACTATCAAAAACCCCTCTGACAATATCAGAATTAAATCCAATTTAGGTATATATGCTGAGCTCTTCTGAAAACCGGATAAAAGCTTTTAGCCTTTTCAATCTCAAAGGGTAGGATAGAATCCCTTTCCACCTACTTTCAAAAAAGTCCCATTTTTAAGGGGAGTGGCTTTTCAAGGAGAACTACAAAGGGTCAATGAAATTATTTTCCTAGATGTTAAACATATTGATAAACAAAAGCCAAACACAAGCTAAAGATGAAGGGTTTTTTTGTACTGTGCTACTGGAAGTGCCTTTTATTATTATGAAGGCTGCTATTTTGACAGGAATTCCCATAAGTAGGATAAACAGGGCCATTCTAAACTAAGTGAATGATAAAAGATCCAGTTTTGTAGTATATGTTCCTGTATCATGCAATGCACTGGCAAGCCCTAGAGATAAAACATATCACTATCACTAAAGAGTCACCGTAGAAGTATACACATTTTCTTTGAAAATAGATTAAATGCCATGCCTATGCTTGACAAAAAATCCCTAATCTTTAGCAAAAACATTATGTTTTCTTATGATAAAGATTTGCTGAATATAAAACGTATGGCACAAAACACCCCTGCTACTCTGTGTCAAGCATTGCTTACGTGATCATTTGTATGTGCAGGGAAATGTGGATTTAATGGGAAAGCACTGGTTACTAAAGCCATGATAACCAATCTGATGGTTTGTATATTTCAGCTACTCAATTCTTCTTTCTCATTTCCCCCCCCCCCTGGATTTCTTAATCCAAATTCCTTTCGGCTTGTCCTCCCTCCATGATCACATCTTGATGACTTCCAGAGTCATCATGTTGACTAAATTTTGCAGTGGAAGCTCCTACGTACCTGGAAGGTAGAAGCAGTGAAAAAGAGGGATTTGGGGCCTAGAGTGATTCCATTATAAAGAAAGGAGGAGTTGTTTTGTTGATGGAGAAGGCTATTCCAAGTATGGTATTAGTATGAGTTACCACCTGGAAATTTCATAAAGGGATCTTTTATCTGAAAAGTATTGGGAATTGGGCTTATAGAAAGAAGATGAAAATCTGCCCTGATAAGCACAGTTGGCTGGTATTTCTTGAGATCTTTTGACATAGGAGGAGGAGAAAAGTGTTAACCTATAATTCTCAAACTTTTCTTCACCACCGACCCCCTCTCCTTTAAAGACCTTTTATGCAGAGGTGGGTTACAGCAGGTTCTGACCAGTTCTGGAGAACCTATAGCAGAAATGTTGAGTAGTTCGGAGAACCTGAGGTAAAAATTGTGACTGGTCCCGCTCCCATCTATTCTTTGCCTCTCAAGTTCCAACTGATCTGGAGGAAATGGGGATTTTGCAGTAACCTTCCCCTGGATTGGGGAGAGAATGGAGATTTTACTGTATCCTTCCCCTGCAGTGGGGTGGGAATGGAGATTTTACAGTATTGTTTCCCTGCCATGTCCACCAAGCCATGCCCACAGAACCAGTAGTAAACATTTTTGAAACCCACCACTGCTTTTGTGACCATGGTCCATGGCCAAAGACCCCCAAGACTTAACTCAGGATTTAAATCATAACATTTCTTCAAGCCTTCACATCACTCTGTGATGAGATAGCAGCCACCAGGTTGAGAACCACTGTGTTAATCTACAAATAAGCATCTGAAGGAATCTGGAAGCACATTTTCTGACTGAACAAATTTTTATTAAAAGGCATAAACCTTTGTGATCTGCAGCACATTTTATCACACGCAGCAGCTTTTGATGTCAGCCCTGTTTGGGAAAGGGGATAATAATATTCCAATATGTCATTCTTCAATGGTACTTGGGTGGTATAGAGTTCCCATCCTTTATTTAGTGCCGTAAGATGTTTGGAGGCCATAACTTCAAGAATTCCCAGGTAGCATAAACTTTGCCTGGGAATCTAAGAATGCTACTTCCACAAAATTGGAACAAACATCATATTGAGGAAGATTTGCATACATCACTTCTTTGGGTGCTACCATAGCTTTGTTTGCATAACCTGCCAGGACTCGGGAAAACAAGGAGGAATAATATTGTAGTATTTATTTGGAGACCATGTGAGCCATTGTTGGGCTAGGGAAAGTGTGTTGTGTTTATCTTCATGGATTTAGTCAGCTGGGAAACTCATAAGAGTCGAAGCTGAATAAGCAAACATTTGCCTTCTTTTCCACTCTTGAAGTTACTTTGTATTGCATGGCTGAAGATATAAATCTTTCCGTAGTTACAAGCAAACAGCATTGGCTGTGTGGCACCAGCTAAGTTTCACATGATATCATCAGCGTGCCCGTGATATTATATACACAAGAAAACAATCACACTGCAACTTCAAATGAGAAACTGTATTGTCTTATTGTATGTCAATGACAAATAATAATGATTTTTTAAAAAAAATCATATCTTCTACAAACTGGCCTCAGAATAAACATCAGCTGTAAAATGGTAGTTTAGCTATTAGTTAGCTCATTGGTAGAGATATAGTAACCATTCATTGCTGTGCAAATTCAGAAATGGAATTCCAGAATAGCGGTTTAATTTTTAAACATATGTGACATAGATGATAGAAGTTAATTTTGTGGGAGTGTTAATTCCGCAAGATTCTCTTTGGGATGTCTTGTCAATTGTCACCATCCTTTTCATTAATTTTTTCCCCCAAATAATTTTTATTTTTTTTTGGGGGGTAAGGAAAAAGTGTAAAAGGAATAGGAAGGGTTTTGTATTCCATTTTTTAAAAAACAATTTGTGTTCTGGAATTATATGGTTCCTTCATTCAAGATATCACGTATTAAAAGATATATACATTTAAATCATATTACATTTTTATCAGTCCGCTGATAAAATTTTATATTCTGGTTTCTGTTCAGATTGTGTAAATCTTTTGCCTTTTCATGATTTTTGTTTTTTGCAATATAAAGTAGATTAGTGCAACCATGAATGTTTGCCGTGAGGCTTATGGTATTTAAGAGGTATGTCACAGCTTGGTTATAATAATTTTAAAAAATCCAATGAAAACATTACCATTTTACCTTATTCCATACATGTTAGGTGTAGATGACATCTGATGGTTCCCATACAGTCAGTCAGAATTGTGTTTTGTGGAATTTTTATGAAAGTATGCTTAGCGAACTGGATACCTGGTGAAAATGCCATCACATCAACTGTATGATTATGACATCCACAATTCTTGCCTCTGTATTTTCCAGATGTGTACATGCACATATATGTGCATGCACATGCTCACACATACTCACACTTTAAATTATCAGTTCAATTATTGTTTGTTAAGTATGATCAGGCAGCTTTTTGCTAAACATCTATACTAGGTCAAGGGCTTTAAATAACTGGATGCATTCAATCTGCCATTGTTTGAAAACATCAAATTTATGATTTATAAAGACCACCAACATTAAGTCAAAGCAATAAGTCTTCTCCTATATGGCATCTAAAAGGACACATCTGGATTAGTCCAAATGCATGAGTTCCATGTTTGTTTGCTTATTTAGCTGCCAACCTCATATACAGTATATTTTTCTGGATGGGTTAGAAATAAAGCAAATATAACAATTTTAAAACTATGGGAAAACAGTATGAAGGCATATAAACAAACATTACAAAATGCATACAACTCACAGCCCATAATTTCATTCATCAAAACATGTTGTATAGAATTTCACTCCTAGTGACAAACACTTTCCTTGGCAAGATTTTGGTTGTATCTCAAATGAGACCCTTCCAACTAAGTTAAAATCAAATGTTTGAGAGTGAGCCCCTGGCTGACAAATTCATCTTCCCTTAGAATGAATGAATCATTGCTGATTTGTCCCACTGAAGACTGTACACTTGTTGGATTTACAGAAAAGCCAAGACCAAGACTAAAAAATCAGATGATAGATAGATAGATAGATAGATAGATAGATAGATAGATAGATAGATAGATAGATAGATAGATAGATAGATA
>JANHFP010001604.1:188226-202812 GCA_032468135.1 Calamaria suluensis
AAGGTGTGGCCAAATCTGGTCACTTTACAGTAGTTCTATTCTTTGATTTAATGGCTTGATGGATTATGTGCCATCAAGGCACATAGATTTTCTCCATGATGATGATTCTTGAATTTGGTGTATTACTCTGAACCTCTTGCAAAGGTCATTAGTATTTTTAGATACATATGTTATCTGTGTGAATGTATGCTTCCCTTTAATTTTACCATGGGATTTAAAGCATATGAAATTTATAAACAATAGTAGTGATCAATAGTATTTTTTTCTTTTATAAACAATTACATACATTTTCTTTTTAATTTTTTTTTAAAATAGTTTTTTATTGAATATTAACATTTAAAAAACATTTACAAATAATAAACAATTAAAACAGTACAATACATCAAACGTACACATAAACAAAAAAAACATGCATGGATATACATATAAAACCTATTTAAAAAACTATATAACTAATTACCCCTATTGTATTTGCAACTTCACCATCAGTATTTATCCTTTTAATCTTGTAACTTTCAGCTTCATTGATCTAAATCTAATTAATATTATACTTAGTTTCCACCCAATCTGCCATTTTACCTGGCACTAACAACTGAATGAGCTCATGTCATTATCACGGGTACATTAGAAGATAGGCAGTTTTCTGAACACATGTCCTTTTATGACCCCAATTCCCACATAAAGATATAATAAATATAATTGCAGATAACCATGCTGTCCTTATGGAGGTCCCAAGTGAGATTTATAGAACAAAGGACCACTAAATGTGTCCATTACTAAAGAAATCAACATAAGCTTCTACTTGGGAAGTTAGTCAATGCATACTTATCAATGATTTATAAATTATTTTTAGGGGCCAGATGGTCCAAAAGGCGACAGAGGATTAGCAGGATCTGTTGGCAACCCAGGTCTTCCTGGTAAGATAGGACTAACTGGATCACCAGGATATGGATCCCAAGGAGGGAATGGTTCAAAAGGATATCAAGGAAATCCTGGATTGCCTGGATTACCAGGTGTACCTGGTATGTAGTTTCTCATTTCATCTCCATTGTTCTTACTGAAAAGTGTGAGTTTGCTTGGGATGTATTTGTGTAGAATACATTTAGAGAATATCTGCCCATCTTCCAGATCAGATACAGGTAAGCACCATTCAGAACTGACCAAAAACACATCTATTCTGACTTGAGAATGACATTAATTAGAATGATTTCATTCCAGTGCACAAGCACAAGAGAACCAGGCTAGAATAAATGCTTCAATAAACTCAAGATATATAATGCAAGCTGTAGGCTTTATTGTTCTTATTGAAATTGGAAAATTTTATCCATTTTGTTATGCATATTTAAGGTTCTAAAGGGGAACCAACTAGAGTAAAGGCATTTCCTGGAGCACCAGGGCTTCAAGGTCCTGAAGGTACACCTGGACTACAAGGAAGAAGAGGTAAGAATTATTGAAATAGGGCCACATTTCACCATATCTTACATTCAGCATCAAAATAAAAGGCTGTGAATTCCATCATCAAGCCAATTGTTGAGACTAGCATTGAATCATAGTTCTAGCATTGGGAATCAGAGGTGGGTGTCAGCAGGTTCTGACTAGTTCTAGAGAACCGGTAGTGAAAATTTTGAGTAGTCAGAGAACCAGTAAATACCACCTCTGACTGGCCCTGGCCCCATCTACTCTCTGCCTCCTGAGTCCCAACTGATTGGGTTGGAAATAGGGATTTTGCAGTCACCTTTCCCTGGAGTAGGGTGGAAATGGATGTTATATGGTGTTCTTCCCCTGGAGTGGGGTGGTAATGGAGATTTTACAGCATCCTTCTGCTGCCACGCCCACCAAGCCACAGAAACGGTAGTAAAAAAAATTGTATTCCACCACTGTTGGGAATGGTAATGATTTCCATTACATCTGAGGCACCAGGCTATCTTAAATAATCAAAGAGGAATACTTGTCATATGCTGTTAAATTCTCACATAAAAAAGAAGGAAATTCAAGAAGAACAAGCAAAAGGCTTCCATAATTGTTTTCCCAGTATCTATGAATTAAGGCCTTGATCTAATGATAGTAATATCTGTAATTAGGCATTTGGCATATATGGTTTAGCCATTAGTTGTTATTTTTTTAAGCAAGATTTTTATGCCATTCCAGCCCAGAGCATATTTTTGCAGTCTACATTTCCAAATTGGACTGCTAGTATTTGGTAGCAAACCACCAATTCTCAGTAGCATCATTTTCACTGTATCATTTAAACATCTCAGCTCTGATATCACTGCATTATTTTTACATCCCATGTAGATCACAGACATGAGATTGTTAAGAAAGCATAGCCAAAATATTGCCTGCCATGCTATAAGAACAACATGTAATTCAGTCAAATCCAGAGTGGAATATTTCTGAGAGAAAACCAGAGGACAGTACACATTGAGTATTTTTATCCTAATACTGTAAACAGCTATTACATAATTAAATATAAGATTTGAGAGACCCCCCCAGCTTATTCTGAGGTACAATTTCTCATGTACTAGGTGGTGTGTTTTTTTCTATCTTTTATTCAATAAAGTATTCCAGGTGTAGTTTCCCTGTTATCATTGAATCACCACCCAGGAAAATCTAGCAGCATTATAATTTTAACTATTGTAAATTGCTTGAAAGCTACAAAATAATTTTGGTATTGTTTTGATAGGTAATTTTGGTCTGTTTTGATAGGTAACATGGGATCCAGAGGACAAAGGGGCGACCCAGGTCTTCCTGGAAAAGATGGAGATCCAGGCTTAGCAAATAATGGATTTCCTGGTTGTTCTGGTCAGAAAGGTAACATATTTTATGTAAAGTAAAAATGTAAGACAGAATTTGGTCTGTATTATAATAACCTACATTAGGATACTACAGAAACATTCTTTTCAAGAAACAGATTGGTAGCAGTTTGACACTAAAAGGTCCAACTCTCTCTGGTTTGTTCCACAGGTTTGCTCTAAAGATGAAAACATTGCTTTTTGAGATTATGATATACTTATTTTCTCTGCTATAATAATGAAACTGATATTTGTTAAATTTGCAAGGAAGACTTTGCATCTTATTTTATAATGTATATTTAGAAAAAACTACATCAATTAATGTCTGCATTTGAATGCTTACTAAATCTGATTTAGTAGGAATAAGATAAAAATCTCAGAAAATGCCTAAATTATTTCTAAAATACTTAATAATATTTTCTTTATAGGGGTTAAAGGAGCTCAAGGACCTAAAGGAATACCTGGTTGTCTAGGAAACGCAGGGAAACCTGGCTTACCTGGAAAACCTGGATTGCCTGGAGAAAAGGTTTGTTTCACAATATTTTATTTTAGAAAGAGAGACATAAGGAAAGGTAAAAGGGGAAGGGGGAAATAAATTGTTCAGGTGCATTTTAAAATAGGCAGTGATAACAGAATAACAGAGTTAAAAGGGACTTTAGAGGTCTTCTAGTCCAACCCTGTTTAAGTAGCGGACCATATACTATTACAGACAAATGGTTATCCAATCTCTTCTTTAAGGCCTCCAGTGATGGGGCACCCACAACTTCTGGAGGCAAGCTGTTCCACTGGTTAATTATTTTCACTATCAGGAAATTCCTTCAAGGTTGGATCTGTCTTTAATGAGTTTCCATCTGTTATTTCTTATTCTGCCCTCAGGTCCTTTGGAGAATAGATTGACCTCCTCTTCTTTCTGGCAGCCCCTTAAATATTGGAACACTGCTATCATTGCACACAATGCCTGGCAATTAAAAAGGGATAACTATTTAGCTGATAGCTCTGTTGTATTTTGCTGAATGGTTTATTTATGAGATGGGTAACTATATAAATTGAGATGGAAAGGATGTGGCTTCCTGCCTCCTGTGTCTGCATAGGACAATGAAACTTATCCAGTTCCTCTCCCTGTCCCATCACAACAGACAGTGAAAATCTTGCTCCTGTAATCATGAACCAAACTTTCAAAAATGTTAATATAAAATTGCCTTTGCCCAGCTGAGTCTACATTGAATCCTCTGATGAAGCTTGCTGGAAACTGCAATGCCTAATTGCAGAGGTAGTGAAACAGCCACATTTGTATAGTATGGGAAGTGTTATGATACAGCTTGAAAGTTGGGTTCACTTAAGTCAGTGAGTCATCTCCTCAGTGTTGAGAATTTCTTCAACATTCCTGATGTTATGAACTTTAAAAAATATTTCAATACATATGCAAAATAATTATTATATATTTTAACAATTTATTGCTTGGAAATATTGTGGGCATCAATAATTGCAAAGCTGTGCTATAATAAGCATGTTAGACTTTAAGATGATACAAATGTTTTTATTTTCCCAAAATAAAGCTAATGTAGGAACAACTGCATTCCATTAATATATTTCCTTTATTGGATTTAATAATGCTGCACTATCAAAATAACATATAAATAAGACATGGATATAAATTATATAGAGAGAGTGAGAGTGAGAGATAGAGATAGAAAGGAAGATAGGGTTTATAAAACAGTATTATACAACTATATAAAAGAGAGACAACAGGGAAATGTGTTTAGTTCTATGTGTGTAAATTAATGTTAAATCCACAGTATATGTAATATTAAAAGTAACAATTTGTAATGAGAAAAGATAGGTAAGTAAAATCCTTAACTTCAGTCTCATAGCTTTTTGTGATAGAAAAGGCTAAAGACAGGGATGAAATCCAGCAGGATGAAATCCAGCTACCGGTTCTCCAGAATCTCTCAGGATTCTGGAGAACCAGTAGCGGAAAATTTGAGTAGTTTGGAGAACTGGCAAATACTACGTCTTTCTAGTCACAGAGTGGGGAGGGAATGGAAATTTTGTAATATCCTTCCCCTACCACAGCCACCAGGCCACACCATGCCATGCCACACCCACCAAGCCATGTCCACAGAACCAGTAGTAAAAATTGGATTTCACCATTGGCTAAAGAGATATGCTAACAATAATGTCCTGTTTCTCTTAATGCTTATGTGTAATATTACATTTTCTTCTTTTGTGCTTTAGGGTGAACCAGGCCCAGTTATTCCTGGACAGCAAGGAAGTCTTGGCTTACCAGGAGAAGAGGGAAAGTTGGGTAGAAAGGGTGAAAGAGGATCAACAGGTTTACCTGGACCTTCAGGTCAAAAAGGTTCTGAAGGGGCTGATGGAACAAAAGGTACCTTCTCCAAAATTGGATTATACGATAATAGAGTAGAGTAGAGTAGAGTAGAGTAGAGGAGAGGAGAGGAGAGGAGAGGAGAGGAGAGGAGAGGAGAATTGTTAATGACCAATGTGAGTGGACATTGTAAAGGATTGCATCTTGTGTAAAGGACTTTATCTAGATATGAAGTAATTAGTCAGCCTTTCTACCACAGAGCTGCTACTCTGGAAACAGTCACAAAATTATCTTGACATATTTGACAGTAGAATTCACTATGATATCATATGGTGATAGCTGCTCATAACAAGTGATGTGCAAAAAATTACGTAGTTTTGACTCAGTGGTGATAAGCTTCTGAGCTAATAGGCCATGGTATAATTATCTGATATCCTGACATTTCATTACCAAACTGTGGCTGACATTTTCAGAGGCAAAGCAATCTGCTTGGCAACTCACAAAAACTGAGCAGGAACTGACTGATCTCTTCTGTTTGTGATTAAACCAATCTCTAAACCAATCGCCGGGAGCTGAAGACATACCTCTTCCGACTGGCCGGCCTGGGATAATTTTAATAGTGGGAGTTTTATATAGTATTTTAATGTATTTTAAATGTTAATTTTAAAATTTAAAATTTTAAATAGCCAATGAATTAGTTTAATTTTATTTTAATATTTTATTGTATATTTATGTTTTAAATGTTCGGCTGTACACCGCCCCGAGTCCGCAAGGAGAGGGGCAGTATAGAAATCCAAGAAATAAATAAACAAATAAACAAACAAACAAACAAATAAATAAATAAATAAATAAATAAATATAAGTGATAGACAATACAAGTAATTATGCTTGTCATCTTAGAGCAAATGGTGTGGGTGCGATCAGAGGTTACCTCTGCTGGGATTGGAGAATATGACCTCCTTGAAGGTGGAGTATGGAATTGGAAGGAATTGAATAGGTGGTGACAAAGTTTAGTTCCATTATTGAACTAGTGGTGCCAGTTTGCCTAATTATAATAAAGATGAATCTTTGAGAAATGGCTGTCTCAATTTCATTCATTAGAGGAACAGGAGTTTCTGGATTGCTGAAACCAGCTGTTCATCTTCCCCTTCCGATTCAGATTTTGGCATCACAGAACCTTTTTTTTCTCACTTTTTTAAAGTTTAACAAATAGCAGTGAAAAATGCTATAAAAAGTAAAAAAAAAAAAGAAAGCTGGCCATGCCCACCCACTCACACCCACAGAACTGGCAGCAAAAGTGTTTACATTTCACCACTGATTCAGAACCAAACCCCACATTCTTCTCCTTCCTTAAGCCTTTCAACCGTGTCTTGATACAGTATCTCGGCAGAAAGAATCTGGACAAATTCTACACCTGAAAACATGGGAGCAAAAATGGAGCCCCAACAGGCAGTTAAAAAATGCTCCGATTATCAGCTGTAATCCTGTGAGCCTTTTAAAAAATCTTTTAAAAGCTTTTTTTTTAACTATCTGTTCCAGCGAATAGGTAGTAAAATAAATATTTTAAAAGGTGAAAAAAGAAGTCTTCCACGATCAGCTCAGCTGTTGGCTCCAATGATCCCATGGAGGGGATGGGGCCATGGATTTTTACGACCAGTTCTCTGAACCACCTGCTACCATCGCTATCGGGTCGTCCAAACTGGTCCGAACTGGGAGCATTTCACCTCTGAGTAACAGTATTCCCAGCAATATCTCTGGATGGAGAAAAGAGTTGAACTGTCATTTGGGGTTCTTGGTTAAAGAGCAGGTAGGAGTTATGGCCAGGTAGGACTTTGCCCAGAGTTTTTGACAGATCAAAAGAATCCAATACCCACAACTATCTTTCAAGGCCCGGGATATACATTTCCCAAATAAAATCATAGTTTCATTGATCAGCAGCTTCTCAAGACTGTTTATTCTCTCGTGTACTTCTGGCAGAGCAGAAAAACAAACTGCAGTTGATTCAGAAGTGGTAGATTGAAAGGGCAGATTGAAAGGTTAGCTGTTTCTCCTACCTGCTGTGTAAAGAAGTAGAAGTACACCTTGTGTTCATTTTATCTACTAATGCTGCTCTTCTATTTAGGCATTCAATTTTGTTCAAATCCTTCTAGAAGCGTTCTTCTCCCCTGAGGTCATACTGCGAGCTCTCCTGAGTCCTAAACAGCATCTTTACAACATTCTGTGAAGTTGATATCCCCACAGTGACAGACAGGTAATTTTCCAAAAAAAACCACCCTTGCACTCTGAGCAGAATTCAAGATCTTTTCTTTGTTTTAACTTTTATAGTAAACCAACAACGACAATATATCTGCCCTAGAATTAGCCTCCTATAAAGAACTTTGAAAGCTCTTGCAAGGGATCTATAGAATTGCTGAACTTTAATCTAAGTAACTTCTGGTACTGCCTAAATCCAGAGGTGTCTATTCAAAAGCATCTCATGCTGAATTCAATAAAGGATATTCTTAGGGAAGGGTGCTTAGGATTCTATGTCTATGTCTATGACTATATCCATATCTTATCTATGTCTATCCATCCGTCCTTCCCCTCTCTGTCTGTCTGTCTGTCTGTCTGTCTCTTTCTCTCTCCCTCTGCCTCTGCTTCTCTGCTTCTCTGTCTCTCTTTCTCTCTGTCTCTCTGTCTCTTTCTCTGTCTCTCTGTCTCTCTCTCTCTCTCTCTCTCTCTGGCTGCATTCTTATGCAAGTTTACTTGAAACTAGGACTGTTCAGTAACCTTAGCTATCAGAAATGATGTAAGCCTGAACTTCTCTAAATTGAGGATTTCGTGATTCTTTGTGGCACTTGTATTGCGTTGCTTCCCATTTTTTTTTTTAAATCAAACACCTTTAAACAGTCAAGTGGGAAAGGAGAATTGCTAGCCATAGGCACCATATTGAAAATAGTGGAATTGTATTATTTCCATAACAATTAGGCTCCAAGGAATTTGATGACTGGATCAGAATCTTGCTAAATTGTTCAGAAATTAAATCTTAATCAGAATGATAATAGTGCACTCTACAACTTGGAGACCAACTATTCAACTAAAAACAAATTCCAAATAGTGATATTTTTCCTCTCCTGACTGTTTGCTTAGGCAACTTTGTCACAAGATCCGTTATAGCATAATCTAATTTTCCATTCAGGAATATGGTTCCTTTATAGCCTCTATTCCCATGCTTAATTGTGCTTAATTGTTTTGCGCTAAAAGAAATACCCACGGCCACTGCTCTCCACACCCCAGCAAACAAGTGAACTAAATCCCAGATCACACGGGGAGTTTTGGTGGGAGTTCCTGTTTGGCGCACATCCTTCCTGAACAATCCTTGTTGGAAACACAAGTTCACTTCTTGAGAGAAAAGCTCATTAAAAAAACTAGCAGATCTCAGTGGTTTTATTGCAAACCAATCAACCCGAACCTGTAAAGGAGTCTGACCTCACCCAGATTCATGGGTCTTCTATTTTTGACTTTACCTGCCGGTGATAAGAATTGATTTTAAAGGCTCTAAAATTAGCTCTGTACATCAAAGAATTGTTATAACATGTCTCTGTACTGTTCCAGTTTTACAGGCTTTTCTGTTCACTGTGTGCTCCTTAATTGAAAAAGTGTAACCCTCAAATCCAGAAATGGGAGACCAAGTTAACTCTGCAATGGAAAGATCACTAGAAAATTGATTTCCATGAGAGAGGTTGTTTTCATGGAAGGCAGGGAGAAACTGGAGGGTAATTCTCGAAAAGTTAACAAGGTCACTTTAAGTGTAGCCTGTTCCGTTCTGTTCTGTAACTTATCTGAGACAAGATGGCTTCTCCAAGTGTAATTTGGGGGTATCTTTGACTTAATGCCATGCCCTCACTTAGTGTGCCTCATGCAACCAAGTCACCTTTTATACTCTAAGATAAAATAGTAGAGATTAGTAAAACCACTGCAGGATTCATGAATCTTTGAGTACTGACAGACGTACTCCAAATAATAAGCTCTGAGCTGCATATATGAAGGTTCCAAGAATATATCTGAATGTTACTAATTCTGCGCAATGGCTGAATTCCTCTGGCTTCAAGGTCTAATCCTAGTTGCAGAATATCAGAGCCACAAGCACATTATTAATAACTATGACATAGCTTGGTTTTTAACAGGACTCTGAATTTCATTTTGTATTTTTAAAAATCAGGGTGAGCATTAATACTGTATTACCTGCACTGGCATTACTAAATCACTAATGTGTTGTTGGCATGATCATTTTAATTTTTGATCACAAGATAGAATATTTTATACTGTGAGGGCTGCCCCCCCTCCCCAAACAGTTCCATTGCCTTGTTTTCTATTTCCAGTATTTTTGAAAAGCTTCTTTTCCTTACACTTCCACTGGTACCTTTTTATATTGACAGGCACCGTGAGGTGGTTAAACAGAATTTATATTTGTAAAGCAGAGGTGGGGAAAAATGACCCCTTTGTGACTTGTGGACTTCACATCCCAGAATTCCTGAGCCAGCCATGTCACAAGTCCCCACCCCTGTTATAAAGTGTTGATAGATTGGCTTCAGTGTTAGGATTCAATTTTTTTACTACTGGTTCTATGGGCATGGTATTGCTTGGTGGGCATGGCTGGGGAAGGATACTGTAAAATCCCAATTTCCTCCCAATCAGCTGGGGCTCAGGAGGATAAGAATAGATGGGGGCAGGGTCAGTCAGAGGTGGTATTTACCGGTTCTCCAAACTACTCAAAATTTCCACTACCAGTTCTCCAGAACTGGTTAGAACCTACTAAAACCCACCTCTGATTGGCTTGGAATTTTCATAAAGGAACCCCAATAGAGGTTACGAAGCTAAGAGCTTATATAGGCCTGGGAGTAACAAAGTCTTGTCAATTTATACAGTGATCTCAGTCTTCCTCTGTACAAATCCAATTGTTTTTAGAGGAGATCAACATCGTTTTTCTTTTTTCTCTTTAAGGAAAATCTTCCTCTCCATGGACCATCCAGTTACTCTCCACATATTGCTCTTTAATCATTGTTCTTTCTTAAATGTTCAACTTGTTAAAAGTAATCTGAAGGCAGAGGAATCAAGGCAGGACAAACCAAAGGAATTTTTGCCTAACAAAGCCTCATGAAACAAACAGTACATTTGGGGAGTACAGTATGTGGGGAAAAAAAACCCCAACCCTCTGACTTCTCTGATTAACACTTAATTGATCAGTTTCACCCTATTGGCCAACATCACTGTCAATCTACTGCATTCTCTTACAGACAAGGCATGATAATGTTCAGCATGAAATTATCTGACACGAAGTATGTGGTATGACCCAGAGGTGGATTTCAGCAGGTTCTGACTAATTCTGAAGAACTGCTAGCAGAAATTTTGAGTAGTTCGGAGAACCGGTAGTAAAAATTCTGACTGCTCCCGCCCCCATCTATTCTCTGTTCCCGAGTCCCAGATGATTGGGAGGAAATGGGGATTTTGCAGTATCCTTCCCCTGGATAGGGGAAGGAATGGAAATTTTACAGTATCCTTCTCCTGCCACATCCACCAAACCATGCCATGCCCACCAAGCCACACCCAAAGAACCGGTAGTAATTTTTTTTGGAAACCCACTACTGGTATGAACTAACAAACCACTTCCTGGTTTTTCAAATGCTGAAGATTCCACAACTGAAGAGCTTCCCCCTCCCCAACCATAGTCTGTTAGTCTTACAAAAGCAACAAAGGAAGATGCGTTCTCAAAAGTATCATCCTTCATCAAGAGGGCACTGCTTGTCACATTGGATCTCTATGGTCAATTAACTGCTGGCAGCCTCATTTTTTCCCCCATTTCTCTCCTCCTTTTCCTTCCTCTTACTCAGTCAATCTTCTTTCTGTCACATAAGCCTACAGCATTCACCAGTGATAGTCTGGACTGCATGCAAACATTCAATTACCAGACAACCGAAAAGGTTTGCAGTTGGACATTTCTTATTTTGAATCAATTTATGGGGAATAATAAATCACAAATGCCTACGTATGAATCCCCTCCCCTTCAGTTTGATTCCTACCACTTTTCTTAAAATTAAGAAAAACCTTTTGGTCTTCAAGTCATGGTTTTAAAACACGTGATTACAATTAACTGGTGTAGGAATGAAGCTTGACAGAACAGCCAAATAACTAGGAAAAGTAAATAGTATAGCAGTTGTGGCGTATTGGAATGTTACACTACAAGTCTAAATGTTAAATTCTCTTCTCCCTCCTTCAATATTGAATAAAGTATTAACTACATGTTAGTCCTGATTAAGTGTGTCTGTATATTATGCTAATTGCTGCCTTCTGATTGGATAAACTAGTTAATGGTACATGGTATACAGTTTTTTGGAGGATACATTGGATGAGTCTCATTCTGTATGTGAAAACGAACACATATGACACTAATTTAAAACTGTGAGAAAAGAAAAAGTCTAAATTTCAAGCTAGTCTAGCTATGAAGCCTGAAACTTGCATATCAGTCTACAAGTATTAAATGCAAAGAAATATGAGGAAATGTTGTGACAGCTATTTAAATCTTGCTATTGATTTCAAATTCTGATCCAATCAATCTTTTTTTTCTTTAAATCTGAAAGTATTATATAGGCAAAAAACCCTCCCAACCTGTTTCAAATATATGTATTTATCCTGCAATGAGGCTGACATGGTGAATTTTCCTAGATATATTTTCTTGAATATAAACCCAGAAAAAAATAGATTTTGGTTATGAAAGTGAAAATACTATTGAATATTTTAGGGTTAAAATAGTAAAAACCATAAATTAATACTAATAGCATTTAAACTCCTGGAATGATGGGAATGACAGATCACTTCTTGTAATATTTTGAAACAATTAGTGATATGCATTCCAGAATTTGATGTAAATGGAAAAATGATAGTTTGACATGATAGATGCACCTCTTCCACTATGTAGTTTGTTCTTGTTCACTTTCTGGTTATTTGAAGAAAAATATTTTTCACGACAGAAATAAGATCTGAAGCATAATCGGAAGATTAAAATAATGTGTGCTTTCTTGGGAACTAAGTCCATTAAAATGAAGAGGATTTATATCAGGAAAATTACAATGGGAGCAATAGGACCATCTATTTTTATTTCAGTTTCAGAAATTTAACAAAGGCATGCTTCTCCTTGAAAGGCTCATTGTCCTTTCAACAGCAACTTTAGTTCCCCCACCCCAGTCATTGGGCTACACATGGAAAATGTTATCCAGTATAGGACATTTTAGTAAGAGATGATTAAAGCTGTTAAGGCTCATAGTTTTGTACACAGATGTTAGGATAGACTCTCAGCAGGTCAAACATGACACCAAGCAGATGCCTGATAATGATCAATGGCAGGGGTGAAATCCAGCAGGTTCTGGAGAACTGGTAGTGGACATTTTGAGCAGTTCAGAGAACCGGTAGCACAAGTTTTTAGCAGTTTGGAGAAGTAGCAAATATTGCCTCTGGCTGGCTAGATTAGCGTCAATGACCTGTTTGTTATGTTGATTACGGCTGTCACTTATTTTTTTCCCGCCTCTGTGGGACAGGGATTGGTGGACTGCCTGTGGGTTGGATTACTATTTATCACATGTATATAAGGGGATCAGGCTTTGGAGCGGTAACACTGACTGTCATGCCTAGTGTTGTGCCTCAGACTCAGTCAGACTCAGACTCAGAGGGGTTAACAGACTCAGGTGAGGTTGAGGTCACTGACCAATTAATTTCCCCAGCTGTGAGTGATGATGATGATGATGAGGAGGAGTCCATTCCTCTCGCAGACGCTCGGGAGCGACGACGGGAGAAAATACATCAGCAGCGTTCACAGCTGAGAAAGCATTGATTGATGGGGAATGCTTGATAAGGAGGAGATTGGGTGGGGTTTTCTTTGCAGGAAGCAAAGAGTCATTTTTTGTTCTGGACGTGTCATGTTTCTGACCAGCTCGTGCCTCACGATTGTTTGTCTTGAGTTCCAGCCAAGTTCCTTGCTGGTAATTATTATCTGTGTTTTTGCTTTTCAAGGAGTGCTGTTAACTTCTTGATAAAGGTGTTTTTGTTTTGTGCATTTTTGCGTTGGGGGTTGTTTCCTTCAATAATGTGACTTGGCCAGGTCAGCACATACATGTATATATACATATACATGTAGTTTAATATATACTAATCTCTTGGTTAATTTCAGTATTTTTATATTATATCATAAGCTGCTTTAATTATAACTCCGTGTTCTATTGGGCTTCCATCCGGCCTCCCCTGATCAGACATTTTCAAATGTACACATTATTTAAACATGATTCCGTTTCGCATTGTGACATCTTCCCCTTTTGTCAGGCAACTATATCTATAATTTATTATTTATTCTGTGATCTCAGATCTCAGCCTCCTGGGCGATGTGCCCCCCCTCCCCATCCGAGGAAGGGGCATGAGCTTGAAGGAAATATTATTGAACCACGCTGCTCCAGTCTGAAGTTTTGGATTTGAACATTTAGCACTGAGTCACAGAGAACAACCTACAATTAATTCCGAATTACTTGCCTTTGGGGAAATAACGTACAAAGAGCAGGTATTTTTAGGAGACCAGCCACGGCGATAGTTTCAAACCGCAAGACTTTGAAGATTTAAACTAAACATTGTACCAAATCCTGGTGGAGGTTTCTTTCTTTTTCCCTCTGCATTTTTTAAAAGCATGATCAAATATGGCAGAGAGGAAAGATTAAAGACGCTGATTTTTATCTTAATTTTCCCCCTCTTTAAAGTGTTTTCTTCACCTTCACCCTTCAGAATCTCATGCACGCCTTTCCCATTGCTGGTTTTTAAAAGATGAAAGGTATTCCTGACTGTTGATAATAGCTACGTGGCCCCCTCCCAAAAGACATTGCTATCCTGCCCAATTATGCCTTTAAAAATGCAGAGGGGAAAATGCCAAGCAACTCCATGGAACATGACCACTGAAGGAGCCTTAAATCTTTTCCTCTAAAGCAGCCAATCCCACAATGCACTTTTTTTTTTCATCTTATAATACAGTTCACCGCATCTCTTTTCTCCTTGTTTGATTAGGATTTAGACTGTGCTGACAGATTAGCTCTGGAAAGACCCCTGGCTGTGCCCAAAAGGACAAGTTAAGCAAAGGATTAACCAATAGGCTCTCCCTTAATGCAGTCAAACTGTCACCAAGATCAAAGGCTTTCGAGAGAGACAGAAAGTAATTTAGGCAAGTGTCCTTCTATAAATTAATGCAAAAGAAAATGAACAATCAAACTGTAGGGGAGTGAAAGGGGGGAAATAATATTCCGCTTTCGTTCCTCCAAAAAGAGTCTTTGTATTGCCTCTGAAACAAGCTAGATTTGTTTTTCATTATTATTATTATTATTTGTTGTTGTTGTTGTTAGTTGCGAAGTCGTGTCCGACCCATCACGACCCCATGGACAACGTTCCTCCAGGCCCTCCTGT